>JAAGNO010063142.1:0-23277 GCA_033439905.1 Ceryle rudis
AAAATATAAATATCACAAGAAAGAATTATGTTTTATATAAAATATATTAATTTATAAAAATCAAGTTATAAATAAAAATGTTATACTTATTTCAAGGATTGCTTTGTTTAGGCTGTGAATGAAGAAGTTTTTTGTACCTTTCAAAAGCAATTTTAAGTTTAGAAAGAAGTCTTGCCAGAAGTTTGAGATTACCTCCCAGCAAGGCACTACCAGTGTAACATTTCTGAGGTCCTCCTACCTATGAAAATCTCTTCCAGTTAGCTTCTCTATATTTTGGTCTGGAAACGAAAACCACCAATAAACATTATTCATTCCCTTTCCACTGCTTCCTAAACTTGTGAGTACATCCTGGAACTTAACAAAGAAAAAAAACCTTAAATACAGAGTGAGCCTCAGAAAATATATTTCACACAGAATCACAGGATGTTAGGGTTTGGAAGGGACCTTGAAAGATCATCTAGTCCAACCCCCCTGCCAGAGCAGGACCACCTAGATTAGGTCACACAGGAACACATCCAGGTAGATTTTAAATGTCTCCAGAGAAGGAGACTCCACAACCTCCCTGGGAAGCCTGTTCCAGTGCTCTGTCATCCTCACTGTGAAAAAGTTTCTCCTTATGTTTATATGCTGGAACTTCCTATATTCCAGCTTGCACACGTATTTCAGGTACTTCAGGTAAGATTCAGAGGAAGAGGTCCAAATTACTTTCAAGTAGTAAATTAATCACCCTAGGACTTCTCCTAAAAGGAATTCCAACATCCAACATCCAAGTGTCTGCCGACCCTACTCTAAGTCATAGTTGCAGCCCATGAGACCTGCACTCCAGACCTTCCCCAACACATCTCTGATTTCCAAAGTGCTTTCCATGCCCACTGAGCTAGCCCTTACCTGAGCTATATGGAACAAATGCAGAAATATTCTGGGAGCAAGTCACTCTGCTGTTCCAAGCAAATTATCCACAAATGCATTTATCCCATTATCAGCACAATGACAACTGATTCTTATGAAAGAGAGCAAGTTCCTTTGCACGCATGGCAGCATTAGAGTTCACACACAGGCAATTTTCTACCAAGCACATGATGTGCATCAGATTAATCAGAGGAAAAGTGAGACAAACAGATCCACAAAGTTGTAGGTAATTATTTGGATGGCTTGAGATAGAGACCATGCTAGTAACTTTTCACACAGAGAGGTTTTTTCTTTCTGCGGAGGATGTGTTGAACCCAAAGGGGAAACATTGAAAATTTTCATTTTAAGGACCAAAGACAATCATCTTGACTAAATGAAATTGTTTGAAATAGCAGAAATCCAGACAAATTTCATACTGATAGTCTTTCCACAAATGTTAAATGAACTTCAAGACATCCTGAATTTTGCCCTAAACTAGAAGATACCAATGTATAAAACTGCTGAGTCATTCAGCTTCTTCACTTGTGCTACAGACAACTGGCTAATTTCCAAGCTACTGCATCTTCCAAAAAACCATAACATGGTTTTTTGTATGGCTTTCATAAGGCCCAAGAGGGACTATAGGTGAGAGTGACTTACTCCTTCATTCACAATATGTAAATGAAATGTGAGAAAGTCCTTAAAGAGACCGGGGCGGGGGGAGATGACACTAAAACCACTAAATTAATTTCAAGCAAGTGGACAAAGAAATAGAAGAGTAGCAAAAGTATCTGGAGGCAGATAAAAATTAGTTACAGTGACAGTAACTTTTTAAACAAAAGGCTAAGAAGTAGAGACAGAAAGTACAGTGATTATAGAAGAAGGAAATAAGAAACAGAAGGGAAACGAAGAAAGTTATTCTTTCCACTGAAACAAGAAGCAAATAAAAACAACAGAGGAGAAGGAAGAAAAATAAAACTGCAGGGGAAAAAAAAAAGCTGATATAGCACAATATGTTTGAGATTCAGTAAGAGTATGAAAGGGTTCAAGCAACTCCAGAAGATCCTAACAAAGCAAAAAGGCAATGCACTGGGGCAGGATGAACATATAGATATTTATTTTACATTTTTTAGAGTTCTTAAATATTTGTCATCAGTATTTTTAATTGAAAAAATTCAAGTACTACAGGTGACAGCACAATTAGTAGCTAGTATATTGTTCATAGTACACACTATATAATGGAGAAAAGGGACAAGATCTAAACAAATAACATAGGACAAAGCAATGATGAAAGCAGATTGATCAAAATCAACACACCATTCAGAAAAGGGCTGTTATTAAAAATCTGTTATGACTACAAACCTTTTACTTGGAAGTTTTCATTGAAGAAAAACATATTGGAATTCA
The DNA here is from genome assembly GCA_033439905.1 of Ceryle rudis. Lineage (NCBI taxonomy): Eukaryota > Metazoa > Chordata > Aves > Coraciiformes > Cerylidae > Ceryle > Ceryle rudis. The sequence goes on from JAAGNO010063142.1 coordinate 2,296, forward strand.
GATACTGTCTCCTTCTCTGGGCACCACACAGGTTCTTCCAGTAGGAAGCAGTAAAGGGAAAGTACCATCGGTTCCTTAATCCAAAATTTCCTAGATGATAATTATGATAGAAACTGTCACAAAATGTACAGTAATTTTATATTTGTTTGTAGACTACTAATGTCCCATCATTACTTACAAGGACCTGCTTAGACCATTTAATTAGCTCAAACTCTTAGCTGCACTTAACCAATCTCAATAAAGTGGAAAAAAGGTCATTTGGACATTTGGACATAATTTCAGGTCCTGCCATAAAATAATCAATCATTGGTGACACTGTGCTTTACCTTATATATCCAAATCAGCTTTCAAGTATAACAGAAACACAGACTTAACAATATATAGACATAGCCAAACAGAATCTTGGAACCTTGGAAATAAAATGTACCAAATAGCCTGCCAAGACAAACAGCCTTAATTTTTTTTATAACAATAATCCATTGCCCCAAACATTAAAGATTATTCTTCCATTACTGCACAATTTAAATAAGTCAGTCAGCATAAGAAGCATTTATTGTAGCATGCAAACAGAAAGGGCAAGAACACAGTCCTACATGCAGCTTAAACTTTGACATTGCCCAATCTTTCCAGGCTTCACTTACCAATCACACAATACACTCTGTGTGTTTGGTGTTGAATTTCATTGATATTGAAGAGCAGGTGTCAATCTAAGCTAAAGTTTGTAAAATTCTAGTGAGGCATTAAGCTACAACTGAACATGCATCAACCAAATCAATAATAATCACAAAACTTTGTTAATGAGGAAAAAAACCTCACTGATTTCTGAAAACATATTTGAAAGTTAATTCATTTTATTTATACATTGGACTGTGGACTACCTGGCTCAAGATACAGTTACCAAGCAGTTTGAAGTCTCTATGATCTGAAAACCCATTGTTGTTCATTGTTGCCCAAGTACTGACAGAGGAGGCTCCATTTTCAAAGGAAGTTCTGCTACTAAACTAAGCTCTGTTAATGTGAAGTACTGACAGAACCCTAAGTCCTTCAAATACAAGTCATTTCTGTAAGCAAACAAAAGATGTTTCATGCCTGGCTACAAATCCTAGTCCATGTGTTAGCACTACTCAATATTTATGTATGTAGGAGGACTTTCTTACCCACTCCCTAAAGGCAGTCAGGCAGTTTTGCACATCAAAACCTCAACTCAGAGAAAGATGGCTTTGCTTTAGTTCCATGCAATGTGGAAAGTAATTTCTGTCCATTCCATTCAATAACTTCTTCAAAAATATGAAATAACTCAATAATCTTACCAGGAATAATATTGCTGAAATACCAGCCAATTATAGAATATAAAATGGAGTCAAATAACATCATCCAGCACATCCATCCAAAGGTCATATATCCTCCTTCTGCCATTGACTGGTGCACATTATTCCACTGAATTCCTGGTTGTAATAGTAATAATAATAATAATGATTTTTAAAAGGTCATAGCTAAATCAGTACAGCATTAAAGATCACAAACACATCAACACCACACACTTCTTGGTATTCAAGCACTGACACAAGAAAGACCACAGTTAATAACGGTAATCCTAATGAATGGAAATGAATTGTTCTGCCTCTGTAAGCCTCTGTTTAGAACAGCAGGTGACACTGCTGCTGGGAAAATGCAGAGAAGCTTTGTAGAAAGGGCTGTTTATGAAGTTTTTCTTTTGCCAAATTAAGGGCCAGCTAAAAGAACTGACAAAACCGGGCACTGACCTCTTCAATGAATCCAGCTTTATGCCATTCTTTTGATATAAAGAAACATGTTATACAAAGTTTAAAGTCATTTCTGTAATACTAAATTTGAAAGCTTAAGTCTCTGAATTCTAACTAAGCAGCAAGAATCTGTGTGCACTGACTGCATTCAGAGGTAAACTGAAGCAACAAACTTACTGAATAATCACTTCATAATATTATTACATTGCAGAAGACAAGAAAGGAAGAAAGAAAAGTGCAATTTCTTACAGAACACTACCATATTTGCTAAATGGAAAACAAAAGTAATCAAATTGTAGATTTACAAAAAGCATTGTTTATTTTTTTCTGAAAATAGTACTTTGCTTGCAGCAAAGCATGGCATGATATTGTTTCTACATTTTTTTTTCTATGATTGTCAAGAAAAACAGTTTTTCCAAAAAGCATATTTTGCCTTCAGTAAAAATGAGTCATTTTGATGAAATGCCTGGTGGGATATTAAGTAATATTTTCTGTATCTCGCTTTACCACTTTTACCAGTTTTTGTATCATTATGATACTTTTTCAATGCCTAGTAGTTTGAAACATCCACTGTCATCAATATTGAAGTTGCCTTAGCAGTAAAAAAAGAAAGGAATGACATCCCTTTATACATTTAGATACATAAACGCATATTCTTTGTAAACATTTATCAAGGGCCTAGCATTCACTTACTATTTTTCTGAAACTTCAGCATCAATAGGGGCAGCTCTTAGTTTAGGCATAGTAGGGATCACCATGTTAAAACATGTAGCAACCTGTTAGAACATTTAGCCAGTTTCAAAATGCTTTTTTTTTTTCCCTAACACGTAAACATGATAGGGCGTTCTCATGCATTTCTGCACCTGCTCAGTGGGGATTTCACCAGCTGCCTCTAAGCTTGCAGAGGCAAGCTGCTACTCAGGCCAAGTATGAATAGTGCCAAGCAGGAGAAATGTACAAAACACTTCACAAAGTAAAGGTGATTATTTTCTTACATTCCAATGTGTAGTAGCTAAGTATTCATCTTAGCATTATGCTGAGAATGAATAACTTACACTCTTCTGGTTCTGTACAATACTGTTCTCATAAACCTCCACTGTACTGAACACTAGTGCATGTGTCAACCCAGACACATCTACCAAGCTCAAGAGTAGCCTAATCCAATGATTAAAAAGTCAGTTAAAAATGCCAGAAGACCTGCATGGCTGAACAAAAAACTCCTGGCCAAACCCAAACACACACAAAAAAAAGAAACATACAGAGGGTGGAAGCAAGGATGGGTAGGTAACCTCTGAGGAATATAAAAATATTGTTACAGCATCCAAGGATGAAGCTGCAAATGCTAAAGCCCAGATGGAATTGAATATGGTCAGGGATGTAAAATACAACAAGAAGGTCTTCTGTAAGTATATAGGTGACAAAACAAAGACTAAAGAAAATGTGGACTCATTGCTGATGAAGACAGAGGACCTCATTACAGAGAATGCGGAAAAGGTTGAGATGCTGAATGTGACCTTCTCCTTGATCTTTACTATCAAGTCTGGTCTTCAGAAATCCCAGGTCCCAGAGACCAAAGGAAAAGTCTACAGCAAGGATGATGTACCTTCAGTGGAAGAGGATCAGGGTCAGGGAATACTTAACACAAACTGCACATATATAAATTCATGAACCCTGATGGGATGCATCCAAAAGCACTGAGGGAGCTGGCAGATGTCACTGCAAGGCCACTCTCAATAAACTTTGATCAATTATGGCAATTGGGAAAAGTGCCCAAAGACTGAAGGAAAGCAAATATTCACTCCTATCTTCAAGGAGGATTCAGGGAACAACAGGCCAGTTAGGCTCATCTCAATCCCTGGAAAGGTGATGGAGTATTTAATCCCAGAAACCATCTCCAGGCACATGAAAGATAAGAATATCATCAGGAGTAGTCAGCATAGCTTCACCAAGAGGAAGTCATGTTTGAGCAGCTTGACTAAACTTCTACAATGAATGGACTGGCCTGGTAAATGAGGAGAGACTAGTGGATCTTGTTTACCTGGATTTCAGTAAGGTTTCTGACACTATCTCCCGTAAAAACCTCCTAAAGAAGCCAATGAAGTATGGGCTGGACAAACAGACAGTGAGGTGGATTGCAAACTGGCTGAATGGCTGGTCCCAGAAGGTGGTGATCAGTGGCATGAAGTCTAGCTGAAAGCCAGTAACTAGCAATGTACTCCTGAGGCCAATACTGAGTCTGATTCTGTCTAACATTTTCATTACTGATCTGGATAATGGGGCAGAGTGTATCCTCAGCATGTTTGCTGATGACACAAGGAGGAGTGGCTGATATGCCAGAGGGTCACACTGCAGCCAGAGGGACTTGAAGAGGCTGACAAAACAGGCTGACAGGAACCGCGTGAAGTTTAACAAGAATTGCAAAGTCCTGTACCTGTTGAGGACAAATCCCACATACCAGCACATGCTGCGGGACACCAGACTGGAAACAAGCTTTGCAGAAAAGGACCTGTCAGTCCTGGTGGACACCAAGTTGAACATGAGCCACCAATGTGTCTTTGCCACAAAGAAAGTTGGTGATATCCTGGGTTGCTTTAGGCAAAGCATTGTCAGCATATTGAGGAAGGTGACCCTTCCCCAATATTGACCACTGGTGAGAACATGCCTGGAGTATTGTGTCCATCTCTGTGCTCCCCAGTACAAGAGAAGCATGGAGGTACTGCAGAAGCCAGCAAAGGGCCACAGAGATAATTAAGGGACTGGAGCATCTCTCCTGTGAGGAAAGGCTGAGAGAGCTGTGACTGTTCAAGCTGGAGAAGAGAAGGCTCAAGAGGGATCTTACATATGTATACAAATACCTGAAAGGAGGGCACAAAGATGACAGAGCAAGAAACTTTAGAGTGTTGCCCAGCAACATGACAAGAAGCAATGGGCAGAAAGTGAAATGTGAGAGGTTCCCCCTGAATATCAGGAAACACTTTTTCATGGTGATGGTGATTGAGTGCTGGCACAGGTTGCCCAAAGAGGCTGTGAAGTCTCCAACCTTCAAGACAGACCAAAGCCATCTGGATGCAGTCCTAGACAATCAGCTCTAGATGGCCCTGCTTGAGTAACTGGGATGAACCAGATGACCTCCAGAGGTCCCTACCAACCTCAACCATTTTATGAAGTGACAAAACTCCTTGTTGATATCCTCTCTCATCAGAAAGCAAGCATTAGAGCTGCCACTGACATCAGTGAAGATATTCAAGATACTGTTCTAAAAGCCTTGCCAAAGCTTCCTCCACTGGACAGAGAGAAATAACAAATTCAACAAGTGAAATATTGTCAGATGCTCACCCTTAGGTAGCTCTTCTGAATTTCACTAAACAAATTTTGAGTTTGCATCTCTAGAACAATTGCATTAGCTGAATATACTCATTCTGCCATCTAAGGGGATATGGAGATTTTTCTCCACCCTGTATTGCAAATAGAGCAATGCTAAGTCCACTTTAATTTACTGCTAGAAAGTGGCACAAGCTTAGCTTAGTTTTCAAGGGGCATTAAAAAGACTTTTCTTCTATAATGATTTATTCTGTTAACCCATGATTAGATATTTTTTACAGGAAAAAAAAAAAAGTTCAAAGCATTTCCAACAGTACAAAGCTTTTCTTCTAACCAGTGAGCTTACCTATTTCTTGACCCTCAAAGAACGTAATGAAAAATACTCCTTGCCCAAAGGCAGTTGTAGAAAGAAGACACTACAAAACCAAAGGAGAAACAGGATGTGAACATCAGATAAAACATGTTATTTTATTTCATGGAGCTTGTTAATGACTTGTGATACATAAATGCAACCTTAGAAAGCTCTACTGACCTAGTTATTCATATTGGAAAGTTATTCATATTTCCACATATGAAAACATATAATGTATAACACTGTAAAAACAACAAAGGAATATACTTTCTGTAGTAAGAGTAAAGGTCTGACTCATTTTTCTAAGACCAGAAGTCAAGAAGAGACAGAGGCAGAAGGAATATGCACACTGGATACTATATGCCGAGACAGCATTTTTGTGCAAGGAAACAATGTTTGACTTCCAAGAAACAACAAAGTAATGCTGTATCACAAAATTATAGATTAGAAAATGAGCAAGTTAGTGATGCAATGTAACAGGAAAGAGTGACTGATGATCAATGGGAAAACACTGGTGAGCTCAGGAAGGCTGATCCAAAACATTACTAAAATTAATAAGCATTACACGATGATGAAGTTCTGCAGTTTGAAAGTGAGCTGAAATAGAAGTTTATTTTACCTCCTATTTTAAAATAATGCCATTAAACAAGGTTTCTGCAATATTTGACACAAAAGGAACTTATCCTGCCAGCTGTCTGAAGAAAGAAGTATGACATAGGCTGCTACTTAGAAAAAAAAAATCAGTCGTGAGTGGCGTGGCATTTTTGTACAGAGTTCATTCTAATTCCCATCAACTGACTCCCTGTCTCTTAGATTGCTAAGATTTTACCATCTCATCTGATGGTGTCTCTCCTTTCCAAGATTTATTGTTTTTTTCTCATGCTGCTACCTTGGATTTTCAGCAAATGCAGGGTATCTGAAAAGTTATTTTTAAATAACTGATCCTAAAGTGTGCAAGTTATCTGATGCATGCTTTTCCCCAAAAAAGGAGAAAAAAGCAACAAACATGAAAAAAAAAGTCCACCTATTTATCCCCAGATTCTGCAGTCTTATGTCTGTGCTTACTCATATGCATATTTTATCTGACTTATTGACACTGAAAAAGTGTCATTTTTAAAAATAATGTATGAAATATTCCACCAGCTTAATTTGGTATGTGAGCTATTATTGAAAGAGTGAAGCAAATCCATGTGAAATACGGTGTGCATTGTATGATGGTGATATTTGATGTCTCAGTCGATGATATTGTATGTTGACAGTACGAAGATATAAAACAGCCTATGGCATACATAAAACAGGAAAGAGAACAGAAGATCCAATGCCAAAGAAATATACACATGTTAAAGGATTTCGCCAAACAGTGGGTCACTCTAGGTTTGCTTTTATTCAACAATAAAGGATAAGGATACAATACATATAAAGGATAAAGGAACAATACATATACCACAGACTGTATAGATAGACAAGCACTAGAAATTTTTTTTTATCTAATCCCAGTTGTACTTAGAATCAATCACTAGTTTTCCTCAAAACAAATAATGACTTTCAGGAGTGGCACGTCATCAGGTATGCTCAAAAGTACACTAGCATTGTAAATACTTTGAGGCCAAAACCTAATGTGAACTCATGAGCATAAGGAATGTAACTTCCTTATATTTTCTGCAAGTTTCTATGTTTACATAATTGCTCTGAAAATGTATTTATTATTCATTTCTACATTCAGAACATTTTCTTGATTGGCTATCAATCATAGATATCTATTAATTTAACTTATGTCTAGTGAAGCACAAAAGCAAACAGACACCTGGGAAAAAAATAAGTAAATTATAGTTTACAGTTTCAAAGCTCTGGAAATCAACAGCATGGTTGGAGGAGAAAAACTAGAAAAGGAAAATAAATATTTACCATTATAACCTGGATGATGAAACTCAACTGGTTCTGCAAGACCAACAAAACTATGTAGGGTAAAAAACTGATCATATAAACAATGCTGGCACACAAAGCTGCTGTATCCGCATTGGTAAAAAGTGTTCCCAAAAAATAGCTTAGCATAATAACTGTAATTCCAAAATCCAGAAGAAAAAGAAAAATGAGGAAGCCATTGCTATAAGCAAAGATACCACTTGCTTTTAAAATGATGGCCAGAGCACAGCTGCTTATTGTGAACACAACGACATTCTCCAGAAACCAAGCAAAGAAATGAATGGCTGGATGTACACCCATTGTCTTCATGTACTGCAAAAGAACATAGCAATGAGAGTTAAAGTTAGGAAACAAATTTTCCACTTGCCTTTTTTTTTTTTGTTTTTTTTTTTTTTTGTTTTTGTTTTTAAGCAAAACACCTTGCCAAGACACTACCAGCTCCCCAAAGGACGTCATCCTCCCCTTAAGTTACTCCTCTCTTTTCCCTTTTCCTGTGTAACCCTCCTGCTGCTCTTTCCTGGATGAAACATGCTCTGAGGAGGGCTGCCTCTGAGCTTATCACACTAACATGAGGAACCCCAGTGCTCATGAACAACTCTCCTTGGCATGAGGTTGCAGGAGCAGGTGTCAGGTTACTGGGTCCTCCAGCGCGCCTTTTTTTACTCTAAAAAATGTACCAAGGCTATGTACAGCAATGTATAAATAAATGTTTTCTTCTCAGCCTGTTGCTCAACTAAAAGTAACATGGATATGTTTGTAAGCTCTTATGCATTAACATGCAGATAATTTAGCCAGGTATTAGGTATCATCCCTCTCTTTAAAAAAAAAAATAAATTAAATAAATGCTGTTGGAAACAAGTCAACACTACTTCTGTAGCAGTTTTTATAAAATGATCAAAATTAACTTTACTGAGTTTATTTAATAAAAAAAGCACTTTTAAAAAATCATTAAAAAAAATAAGGCCTGTCTTCCAACACACAGTTTAGAGAAATTAGATCATTTCCCTAATTAAAAAAGTTTACTGCAGCAGTATAAAGAGCAGCATAGTTCTTAAAAAAAAAAAAAACCAAACATTTATTGATACAAAAAATGTATCATACAACTCCTTGTCAGTCTATATGCTTAGCACCTGCTAAGACAAGCCATTGATAGAAGAAAATAATTGTCTCATTTTTTCTGTGTCATCCTTCCTTACATTTCTGATAATTATACAGTACATGGCAAATTTTTAATTTGGTTTAGGATGTTTTATCTTTTTAGACTGCATATTACAAAACATGAAAAAGAATACAAAATAAAAGCCATTCTCCTCACAAGGACTTTTTCTAAACAACAGGTTTCGACTTTTGTGTGTCTTTTGCTTGTTGCTTTTTGTCTCAGGGACAATATTTACATGCTTATACAATGTTATGAATCTGTGTTAGCAGCTAGAACTAGAATCTACTGCCCAGAGGAAACAAGTGAAAACAAAGCCAGCTGGACTAGGAGTACCTAAAAGCACCTCAAAGTTTAAGTTTTGTATTTCAGTACACTTTAATAAATTAATTTTCTTTTTGGAGGCTAACTGTCATTTACCTCTTCAAGATGTATTTCTCTTTCATAAACCAGCTTGCGAACCATACCAGCAACTGAAACCATCCATGTTAGCATCATCATAAGTGGGAAAAAAAACCCTATATGGTTCAAGAATCTATGAAAGAACATAGCATACGTGTACAGTTGTTAGCCACCAAAGGTAAAATAAACAATATGGCATTCCTGAAGACAAGTAAGAAAACTTTATATTGGTACTATAATATTCCATTAGCACTTGTCAACAATACAACTGACAGAATCACTCTTCAGCATTCTATTCAAAGTCAAACAGAACTCAGATTTGTCTATCACAAAGTAATATATTTGGACAATAAGGAATAACATAAGCCAGTAAACTTTTGCTCCACTTTAACAGATTTAACACCCCTGATTAATTTTAAATTCTAATAGTCATGATATTTTGATGGCTTTACAATGAACAATCTTTCTTTTGCTTTATCAACTGTACACTGTATTTAAACGCACAGCAGGTACCAATTTACAGTTTCAGGACCATTAAGGGTGGAAAGTGGGCTAAGCTAGTTGCACAGTATGTTGACAGAGTTTCTGTCCAGCAGACTACTCCACAGTATAGCTACAAGCAGCTCATAAGGGGTCATTTGCCAGACAGAAGTTGCATAATGTGTTGTGGTCACAGCTGTTAAACATTTGTTATGCTGTAATATTCTGGTATTAGACATACTGCTTCATTCCTGTGCTGTGACATACATTCGCCCACTATAAGACCTCATAGTTTCCCGAGTTCTCTAGCACTAATCTAATAAGGATAATATATTGAATTCCAAAGTTGAACATTTACTTACAGATCACTGGTATGACAAGGGTAAGGCATGGCTTGCACCTGAATGGCTGGCTCTGAGGTATCTGTCCCAGTCTGTGCTGAAATAATTGCCCTTTCAATTATGTCTTGAAGAGGAATAAAGATGTGGTTGTATTTAAACCCATCAGCTGGCAACTTCTGGGGATGGGATTTCCAGGCTGGGTTTTTAATCAAATCTGTTCTCATGCTATAGAGAACGTTGGTTCTAATTGTATATGAAATGTGTCGTGGAAGTAGACTGCTAGAAGCTTGTGTCTTGTTCTTTGGAGTGTTGAAGATGATACCTGGCACACAAAGAAAAGGAGCTTCATACCCAGGCTTATATGATTTATGCTATTTACATAGCTAACTCCCGGCCAATTATTGTATGATAGCAGGATACATTCACCTGTCAGGGCAGGCCTTTAAAGCTGCCTGACTCCCCAGCACAGGAATGGTAGCTTTCAAAGAGATATTTTTTACATTTGTGAATATGAAATGTAAAAAAAAAAATCAGATGATAAATGGGTTTGCAACAATCATCTTTATCCGAGGAAATTTCTTCTGTAATTTGTTTTTTGGGTTGGTTCGGTTTTTTTGAAATGTGGTTTATTCTCTTTGTATCCAGAACTAACCATTTTTTTGGACTGATCTCAATTTCACAATGAAAACAGCAGCCATAAAATTTGTCCACCAAAGGATAACAACCTCTGGAAGTGGGTGACAAAGTAATCAATACCAACCCACTAAAATATTACTCTGATTTTTAACTTCTGAGTCAATTACAAAACTTCTAGTTTAGCACAGGAGGAGAAGTTGCATGTGTATTTTCTCTAGCTTTGAAAAAACAAAACAAAACACGACATCTCATCAGGCTATGAATAATTTGAAGAGTACAAACAAAGAAAGGAATGAAAAATCCACTTTAGTTTAATATCTTACTATGGAAAGGAATGTATGCTTATATCCGAGCATGCAATATTGACACATTGGACACGAGGTCCCTTAAAAGACCATCTTCCCTCTTCAAGCATCTGAGGAGATTACAAGGCCACAATACAATAAATCCCAAGAAATATCTTGGTTTATATATAGCATATCACCCTTCTCTAAGTAAGTGGAAGGAAAATGGATCTAGAGCTTGACAATTCAGTTTTCTGAGGGCCAAGATTTATCTGATTCTTCCCTTGAAGGGGCAAATGATTTCAATCCTTACAAAGTACCCTTAAGAAATTTTCTTTATCTCATGGCCTGTTCATCCTACATCAGTGGAGGGCAGTCATTTCCACATTCTGCAAATGGGCTACAGAACAAACATAGGCTTCCAGACAGAGTGGTTTTGTTCTCTAGAACTGCTTTGACATGTCTTCTGTTGTGTACGTACAGGAGCCCAGGGAGACAATAAAAACAAAACAATCGAAAAAAAAAAAAATGTTGCACAGTTTATATAGACTTAAATGAGGTTCTTTTTTGGAAAGACTACGTGCAACTTAAAGCATTTATGTGAGAAGGAAAGTATGTGTAATAAGAAAAGCATTCTTGTTTTTTAAACTCTTTTGTACAATTGATTCTCAGGAATAAAGATATATTGCAGGAAAAGGATAGAGTGTGTAATCCCAGGGAAAAAAAATATATACCTATTGTTTAAGAATTTATTTACTCTGAATAAACAAGTTAATTTCTCTGAGGTATTGGTTTAAGAATAAAGCTTAACCCAAAAAAACCATGTTTTTCCTCCTTTTTGAAAAGCCAAGAACATAAAAATTAAAATTTGAAAGGATGTAAACTAGGTGATCCTGTCATAACAAGTTTCCTCAGTACTGTACATTTTCCAGCTATTTTTTTTACTATAAACATTTATGACTATTCATTTCAATAATTTGTTAGAAATACTAGGCTCCAAGGAGTCATTTGGCAGTTCTACAATTAAAACAACAATGTAATTAGTCTTTACAGCATCTATTACAGCATTCAAATGTTAGGGAATGTTTCTAAGGTAAATGTGCTCTATTTTATTTGTAGTGTATGTATTTTAATACATACTTTGAAACTGTGTAAGATTAACATACATAGAAACATAGAAATGTCTGGGTTGGAAGGGACCTCTAGAGGTCATCTAGTTCAACCCCCTTGCTGAGAGCAGGGACCTCCTCAACTAGAGCAGGTTGCTCAGAGCTTTGTCAAGCCCCCACCTTGTATGTCTCCAGGGATGGGGCCTCAACCACCTCTCTGGGCAACCTGTTCCAGTGCTCCACCACTCTTGTGGTAAAGAACTTCCTCCTTATTTCTAATCTAAATCCACTCCTTTCTAATTTAAAACCATTACCCCTCATCCTTTCACTCTAGGCCTTTGTAAACAGGCCCTCTCCAGTCCTTTTATCAGCTCTCTTCAGGTACGGGAAGGTGGCTGTTAGGTCTCCCATATGTTATCAATAAACAGACAACACCTACAAAGTCTGATGCTTTCTGTCAATATAGGTTTTAAATAAGGTACTTACTAGCCAAAAAATTATTTTGTTGCATGAGTTCATGAGCCTTCTCCTCCAATTTCTCAACAGAGTCAAAAGGCTGGAAACGGTCCAGTAACACACAGGAAGATATATTTACTACAAGCTGTGACAACAGGTCAATCTGTTTACTTGCTGAGCTGTTAAGCATCTTGTTCATCATAGTTTCTACAACAAGGAAACAAATTGGACTTGTTCATTTTTAATGAACAGAAAGGTTATGCTCTCACTTGCACATCCTGTAAGAGTACATGTCCTTTGTATTTAAAAAAAGGAAGTTGTTTTAAAAACATGAGAATTTTAGTCTGAACTTGTGAAAGTGTAGCTCTTTTCTCAATGGCTTTTACAAGTCCCCAGCTACATTATCCTTCAATTTCAGAGCAACAGAAATGTAATAAATTTTAGCAAAGTTCTAGAAAGAGACCATGTACTTGAAGCTGTAGGACTTTTAAAATTTCCTTATCTTTCTACCCCAAAAATGCAAGTGAGTTACTGTACTTTGAACATCACAATACAGGTCTATCTTTTTCATCTAGTTATGTTTTGGCCAGTTCTTCTTGACATTGCAAATATTTCAAGCACTTTGTTATACCAGGCATAAGCATTTTAACTTGAGCCCTACAATTAAAAAGCACCCGAAAAAGCCTACAGCTGCTCCATTTTGATGTCGATCTTATCTATGCCGAATGAATGTAAACCTCAACCAAATAATGGTTTCCAAAAACACTGAACCTTTGGAGGAATTTGGATCTTCATCCATTGGTAGAGAATGTAGACATAGTCCTATATCCTTACATTTGAGAGAATAACCAGGATAACATGATCTAGAAACAGTCTTAACTCATCTGGATTTAATGGAAACTGAATTTTTCAGGTAATAAACAGTATTACAAAACATCCAACACAAGTTTCCATCTAAAATTTTTTAAGGCTCACTTGAAAATATAGGCTTTAAAAAGGATAGGTGATGACTTCATTTGATAAATGGTGACAGACAAACCCCGGATCATAGAAGTTATTGAGTGTCTGCACAAAAAGTATTACAATAGGAAGGCAGATAAGTATAAAAATGTATAGAGTGGTCTGGAGAAGGGACATGATTACCAGTGAGAAAGGATAAATATCACAAGGAGAAAAAGTAGAGGAACTGATAGTTTAGAACTCATAAGACAGGCAAACACTGACAGGCTGAATTCGTGGGTTGAGAGAAAACAGCGCCAAATATAGATCCTATATTTCTTATTTATTGCTGTCCTTGAGGAGGACAATAAAAGAAATACCTATGCTGCTACTTGTTTTGTGGCATTAAAGAGAACAGGATATTCCTAACATCAAGCCCAAGTAGTAGGATTAAGCTTTCATATATTTTTTGATATTTATGTATGTGTATGCAATTATATACAGCCCCATATAGAAACATAAACAAATAATAATAATAAAAATGAAAATCACCAGAGATCTCTTCATCAGCTGATCTTTGAAAGACCTTAGTTTGAAATCAATAGTTACCTAAGAAACCCTGCTCTCTTATGAACTAAACTATTGAATATTTTGGCATAAAAAATACCAACTATCTTGCTGTTTGCTTGAAGTATGGCATATTTAAATTTCTGGAAACAAAATATTGTCTTCCACAATGTGCATGAATTTCTGTACTCTACTGTAGAAATAACATATATATATGAACAGATACAAACCATTGGAAAGCTTTAGAATTGAGATATATGGAATTACCTATCTCGTATTTTTCTTATTTATAAATGTAAAAATTACAGCAAATCTGTTTTCACTATTATCTTACTACTTTGCTATATCAACTATATCAATGCAGCCTTCATCTTCCACTTAGCACTTCTACCTAATAGAAAAAAAAACATAAGCAGTTTTATTTCCTCCTACTTATTTAATGATAGGTTAAACAAGCTATTTAAGCAAAAGGTTGCAAGAAGAATAAATAGGAATAAACTAGCAATGAATGAATTTAGGACAGAAATTAGGAGAAATTTTCTGGTTATCAGGTTGTCTTGGTGGTGGCACCATTTTCAATGATGATGTTAGAGCTATTTATTTCCCGCTTTCTATATACACATAAAACTATTTCATTCAATGAGGGCAGCAGAAAGGTAGCATGGAGGAAAGCTCTCTGATTTTTTAATTTTTTTTTTTACCCTGGCTGCTACATCACAGGTCACATATAGCAATTTGTAGGGGAGATTCCCTGGGAAAAAAAACCACTTTGTATCTGGGAGAAAACACAGGACAAGAGGGAGACCCTGCAAGCAGGAATGTAAAAGACCACCTGCAGCACAGCTGCATCCCAGTGCCTCTTGAGACGCTCATAAGGACTGCAGTCAGCAGGGAGGTCACAAGCTCTAACAGGACAGGGTTTATATAAAACTGGTTACACCCAGGAAGTTAGTGCAAATTGCTGTGTCAGAAAGCAAGCATACAGGAATACAGTCACCTTGCACACACAAAGCTAGTTTAGAAAGTAATGGTTTAAAAACCTAAGCACAAAATTTTCTGCCCTCAGTTAAATATTTACTATGTTCCAAGTCAGTAAAACTGACACAGTAACCCTATAAAACAGTTTTAGTAAAAAAGTAAGTTTTTGTAACTTCGTTAGGTCTTATTGCATGATAATTTTACAGAGAGTTTGGAAGAGTTCTACATCAATCCACTCTATGTCCATGATGCTTTCCAGCAGAAGTAGCAGGTTTGTCACCAAGACAACCACTTTCATAGCATCCACCTTGGATTTGAGCATAATTAAAAGACAGTTTAATGTGAGTGTAGATGTAATAAACTAAGAGAATATTTGCTTTAGTTAGAAGACAAAATACATAATCACACAGATTAGGTGATTTTAGAAAACTTGAGCTTGTCGTGGAACTAAAGAGATTGTGAGTGGTAAGAACAAAAACATGTAAGGATACATTAAAGACTTTAGTGGGATCAAAGCAAGGTAATTATGGGACTAAAAAGCTGATGCAGTGTAAGAGTAATGAAATTAAAAACCCAACATAAGAACAGATGTTTACAGTAACAGCTACACATGATTATAGACTTATAAATTGAACAAAAGTGTATATATAAAACCAACACAAAAATAAGAGAGTATAGTCATTTTACAAAAGGCATAATGACAAAGTGAATTTGTAAAGAGAAGTGTAATCAAAGCGTAAACGCAGAAGACTGCCCTAGCACTGTGGACAGCTCAGCTTCACAAAGATGTAAGTGTGATTGTGATCTATAATCCATATCGATTTTCACTTTTTATATGATGTTCATTTTATCGCCTGTATTCCATTGAAATAAAGAACTTCTAGTTTCATAAGCCATTCTAGTTAAATGATTTTCCGTATTCACCATCCAAGTCTATTAACAATTTATGATATACTGTCAAATGTCCTTAGCTCTGTTAAAAACCTACAGCTTTAGGAACATATGCACAGATTTCTGTGATGACATCTGTAACAGTGAAGATGGACCTGATAAAGCCAGAGGTCTTGATATCTCAATGAAATATTATTTGCCCGTAACCCATCACATAGCTCCCAGTTTTAGATCCAAACTAACAAAATCCATTACTTATATAATGAGACAGCTTTGTTTCCTGGAGCCCTTGAAAGTTAAAAGACATCCTCTTTCCTCCCTCCTAGCATTCTAATGGTGTGATTCTGTGTTGTTTACTTTTTTTCAGTTGTATTGTGATCCAGCTTTACCATGTAGGGTGAGCTGTGCCTGATCCAGACCAGGCAACAGTTCAGTGGTTGAGAAAATCTTCCTGAGAGACAGGAGATTTGGCTTTGTGTTCCTTGCCTAAGGAGGATTCTGAGCCCAGTTTCTTACTTTCTGGATTGAATTCTGGACACCATCTTCCATTTTCCTTTCCTTAGTGAAAGTGTGTGCAGCTAGTCTTAGCCTTCAAATCAAGACCAGTTTCAATTAAATTTCACCTCCTGTATGCAAATGAAAAGCCAAGAACTTCAGCTTACACCAATCATGACAGCACCAGCTCTGGGCTGTAGTACAATTTAAGACTGACAGCACACTTAGAATAATAAAATCATAGAATAGAACCAAACCACAGAATCATTTAATCGCTTCATCATTTACAAGCTCTCAGGAGTTTCAGTGGATTTTGTGCATCTCCTGCTCAGAGGCAGGTACTGAAATCAATAAAAGTTGAACTTCAGGTACTTTAATTTGTTTATTTTAGCTTTAGACTTAATTCTTTGACTATAGAGCAGACTTATCTTGTATTGTTGTAAAGTCCTTTTTTTCCAGCAAAAAGGGCCATGCAGCCCCTTCGTGGGGGTATTTGAGAATGAGCGAGTCCAACAAATGACTGGAACAAATTTGTGTCTGGCTTGTAATTAGGCTAACTCTCATAACAAGCTACACAGATCAGCCCTTATTACCATTATCCTCCTCCAAGAAGCACCCAGTTGCCTTTGTATGTCATCACCCTCTCTGTTAATGCATTTTATCCCATTTTTCTCTCTTTCTGGTCTACAAAGTCATGAACTTTTCTTAAATGACATTAGACTTTTCTT
Source organism: Ceryle rudis (assembly GCA_033439905.1). NCBI lineage: Eukaryota > Metazoa > Chordata > Aves > Coraciiformes > Cerylidae > Ceryle > Ceryle rudis. The sequence continues at coordinate 19,117 of JAAGNO010063142.1, forward strand.
TGGTATGGGCAGTTCCTTCTGGCACATGTCATGAGCCATTTTATTATCATGCACTTAACTGACCTGACAAAGGGACATATTTAAATTTTTTCAAGTATCAAATTCTTATAAAATCTTTAAGTAACTTAAAATTCCAGCATATATCCTTTGTGTTCACCTCCTTATATCTCTGTATACTTAAAATTACTTATAGCGATCCTGATCTCCTCCATTATGAACTGTTCCCTTGAGATAACTGTCTGGCCCTGGAGGGCACACTCCCTACTCCTGGAGGTCTCACAGACAGGTCTCAGAAAGGCTGAAGCCAAGGTCAGCTGTGACCCTGGGGGACATTGCTGGGCAGCCCCATGCAGACACCTGAGCCAGGGCCACTCTTTTCCATTAGAGCTGCAGAGAGCTGTGTGGAGCTGGACCTGCCCAAGGCTGCAGCTCCCACCATGTCATAGCCCAAATGTGGACCTTGCCATGGACCTAGCGATCTCAGTGCAGAGCCATACCCATGGAGTGACATCCTGGCCTGGCCTCAGCATCATCCCCATGGCCCTGCTTGGCTATCCCAGGGCTGGGTCTGATCCTCACTACTCTCTGCTGACCTGAGTCTAACCTTGCTGCTTCCTTATTATAACCATACCTCAAGCTTTTCTAAGGCTCAAGGAGACCACACACAACTAATTATCATTAAAATGTGAAAAAAAATACAGACAGCTTTTGATTAAACACACTGTATCCTTTTCTATTTATTTCCATTTAAAGTATATATATTTCCTTCAAAATTTGTTATTACCTAATGGAACTGTGGCTACTGGGATTAATTCTCCCTTCCCTCCTTTAAGTATAACTCCTATGTTTATAAGTCTTCCACGACAGTTTGCCACTTCTGTTACCAGGTTTTTCAAGTCTTTCAGTATTTTGAAATGTAAATTTATCAAGTCACTCAGAAGAGAAAAACAAACAAACAAACAAACAATTAGAAATATTTGAGACTAACTCAACAAGACAATTTAAAGTCTGGTACTTTAGAATCATTTAAATAGGTGAAACATTCAATTTCAACTGAATGTAATTCTAAGTTCAAGTTAAAGTCTAATAAGGATCAGTACATGTACTTTTATGTACATACCATATACTTGCAATTTTTTAAAGAGTTTTTCCATGTCAATATCCAAATTACTTTCTATGAAGTGCTTTATGAACTTGCTCTGCAGAGCTTCCTAAAATTAAAAGTTTTAGATATTACATCAGGTTTATTCCCCAAAGAAATATGAAATATACTTATGCATTCATGTTCAATAACATTACCAAGATTTCCTGCATAACACTGGAGAAGTCGTTTAGCGTCTCCATGTCTTCAGTCTTCCCCTCTTAACAGGTTAGCTCCTAACATTTCAAATAAACATATACTCCCCATTGCTGTACATCGTTGTCCCTCTTTATTGCAAATATTTTAACTGAGTCCATTCTACTGTCCTTACAAGTGTGCTAGGACAGAAAAGCATTTTCTTTTCCTGCAAGACTTCTGGGGCATCATACTATTATCACTGGCAATAGTAAAATAAATAGCTTTTAAATACTGGCATTTGGGAATTCCTTTAGTATTATTTTAACATCTTTACCTCATTTGTCAAGTTCTAAGGGGAAAAAAAAATATTACCTCTACAAGAACATCTGAGGATCTGCCTAATACATGATTACTAGCATTTACAATCACAAATACTCCTTCACTAAAATTAAAAGTAACAGGTTAATTGACAGGATTCTGCTTATTTTCACGAAGTGTAAAATCCATGTATTTTTCACAAGTCAAACATAGGAAAACTAAATTTTATTGGGGAAAAAAGGACACAAATATGCAGAACTGGAAAAATCTCAGTAACAAAACACCCCCTTTTATTTCAGTCAATATTTCCCACATCAGTTTGTTTGGTTTTGTGTTTTGTTGTTTTTGTGGGTTTTTTTTTTTTTTTTTTAATCATTTGCACACATTGTTAGAAAAAGCAAGCGATAAACAAGTTCCAAAATTTATTTCCTGCAGTCTTACACTTGTTTTAAATTAGTGTGAAAAGCTTGTAGGTATGCTTACTTGTTTTATTCCCTATTGCCTGGTAATAATGGACATAGTAGGTAACATTGCTTTTGAGTATTTTCACCTCAGAAGTTTCTCAGTATCGTGCTGTAGGCTCATAACCTAAAGCTAATCTGCCTCTTTTTCAGCTCTTTTTAAACCTGAAGCCATATAGAGGGGCTGTTTTACATGTATAGAACTTCTGTCTAGATCACACAGCAAATAACTGGAAAATAGGAAGCCCTCCCACGGTTCACCAACCTGCAGTTGTGAAACTGTGATGACACTTCCACTGGTTTTAAAAACCTCAGACATCCTAAGCCATGTCTCAGAATATGTTTTCAAGTTTTCCACAAAAGCAAAAGTGAAATTAGCCTGAAAAAAAAAATAAAATTTACATGGAGAAAAGTGAAGTAAAAATTTTGCATAGCTAATCTTAAGAAACAGGAAAAACTGGCGTGTTTCTGATCTTCTGCAACTCCTTTTCAATTTCACTTTGATAGTCAGCAGTAAGGATATCCATGTTTTCTTTTTTCTATTTAAGAAAGGAAAAGTATTTGGCTGCAGTTTCTGAATACCAAGTAAATCAAAGAAAAGTCTTCCTGCAGTGTGTATGTTTCCTGCCTCAGGTATCATAAAGACCTTTTTATTTTATAATGTCTCTTTCATACCGAGTATCATAGAAGTGCTTCAGAAAGACAGAAAAAAAAAATACAGTTAGGACATATTCAAAAGAAAGCCTTCATGGACCTTGTGAGTCTTTTATTCAAACTACTTTGACTGAATATATAATAAAAATGAAAGTTGGAAGCATGGTCTGGACAATATATTCAACTGACCAATCAATCTATTTCAAAACAGTCTTGCAGAGGAAAACTTAAGTATAGCAAAATATTCTCTGTCTCAGTCAAACATAAGCTACAATTTCTCTCTTATGCACTAGCAAACGACCATTAGGTTTTTTTCCAGCCTGTTTGAAACAAATCACAAGTATACTCAAGATTAGAAAATATTGCAGTATTTTTTGTTTGAATTGGTGTTATCGGTCACAGAAATGCATTTAAGAACAATCCAGTACTGTTGTTATGGTAGAGACCATGACATTTCCTAGCAAAGAGTGTCTGCAATGAGTTGAAATCTCCAAAGTGAACCCACACTTTTTGCAATATCCTGAAAGTATACAATTTTTGTCCTAGTATTTTAAGTGCCTTTTGCAAAATTACACTCCTATCACAACATGAGAAAACAATTTGTGGTGGTTCATTCTTTCTATTTGTAGTACAGAGCACACCAAAGAGCCCCTTGTAGATAATTTAATTTTCCTGAAAGAATGTGTGCATTTAACTTCTATGAGATACACAGAATCACAGACTGTTAAGGGTTGGAAGACACCTCAAAAGATCACCTAGTCCAATCCCCCTGCCAGGGCAGGACCACCTAGAGCAGGTCACATAGGAATGCATCCAGGTGGGTTTTAAATGTCTCCAGGGAAGGAGATTCTGCAACAACCCCTCTGGGCAGCCTGTTCCACTGCTCTGTCACCCTCACAGTGAAAAAGTTTTGCCTTAAATTTCTTTGGAAATTCCTATGCTCCAGTTTGCAGCCATAATGAATGATTCTTTGAAAATGAAAATGAAAGATTCATTTTCAAAGGTGGAGCAATTAATTCTACATGTTAAACTAAAGCTTGCTGTCAAATCAGCAAAACAAGTTCTTAACAAGGAACATGGAAAACTCATGGACTGAAATCCCAGGTCTGAATATATGGAACACGTAACACACTGTCCAGACGTGATGGTGACAAGCTGAGGGAGACCAGAAAGACTGTAAGGGTAGCAAACAGCCCAAATGGGAGACTGCTATTTCCCTAGTACAAAGATCACACTGGATCACAAGGAGATCAAATTCTCAGACATCACTAGAAGTTGTTACATTAAGCATCTCAACTATTATATGAAGCGTAGTCCTTCTTGACATGATTCTGAACAGCACAAAAGATTTTTTTTTGTTGTTGAAGTCACTTTCAAAGAGCTACAGTAACCATAACACGCTTGCTCAATGTCTTCATACAAATAATAAAATAAATATGATATAGCATT
>JAAGNO010066197.1:0-22937 GCA_033439905.1 Ceryle rudis
TTAATAAGGTGACTGTATAAAAGCAGCCTTCTGATCTCTAATAAACGAAGTTTGCTTTACCAATCATATTGATTGATAGCACCTTCCCTCACCGCTCCGCATCATCCCTCAATTTCTCTTGTCCCCTTCATCCTTGTCTAGGCTCCCCACCTGTTCAACTCTAGTACCCCTTTGCATACAGCCCTCAGATATATGGTCAAAAGCAGCTCCCTATACCTGGGGCACAGGTAGCAGACACAGAAGAAAGGGAAAATAAAGATACTGGCACTGCATCAGCTAACCTGCTTCCTACCGGTCAGGCTCTCCTGCCTGATTCAGAAACCGTAGCAAAAACTATATTTTGCTGTTAATTATTCACCCTGGGTAGCAAGTATATATTCACAGAAAGGCCAACAAAAGCAGACCAAACAAGTGCAGACTTCCTAAGCCAAGCCAAAAATACATTTGAGCCAAATAAACCCCCAAACCCAACAACATAAAGAATAATTACATATATTTCTTTTTTCCCCCCAATCATTATATCTTTAAAATGCCTTCCATCATTTTTAATAAAAATAAACACTGATCAGTCTGTGTGGGTGAACTAAAGAGAAAGAACATGTCTATTATTGGCAGGCATTTTTCACTTCGACGATAGAAGAGCTTGCATCTCTTCTGAACATCTCGTGAAATTGTCACTGCGGGTGCAGAGAGGGGGGACAGTGAAACTGTTCTGTATTGGTGGGGACACGTGGTCTCCCCTTCTGCTATCACTTCCCTGTGAACCTCTTCAGTAACCCCAAAAGTCACATCCCAGGGAGAAGCTGGGTGTGTAGTATAACAACATAGTTTCAGCTTTTGCTTCTAAAATGAAAACTTGGCAAGCTTTAAATGTAACAGGCCCTTGTTGGCAGAGTGCAGTAGGAGCCAGCTGTGTGCTAGGATGAAGTCCTGGCACTTGATACCAGTAAACCCTACCAATGACTTGCTGGGAGAACTGGCATAGCTCAGCAGGGTGGGGAGAGGAGGTAAGGAGGGCTGTCTCCTGGCTATAATTAGCAAGTAATTCAGCATGATAGGAATGGGTCTATGGACCAAAGCAGCTGGTGCCCCTGTGCTATAAGCAGTTTGGAGATTTTATTTCAGATGAGGTCCAGTCAGGTCCCCTAGATGGGTATCCCTGCCACAAGGAATGAGAATTGGTCTGGGCCACTCAGGATGGGGTAGACTGGTTTTGATGTGCACGTGGAGGCAGCTTCCGGTTTCGTTTCCTCCCCAGGCACCTGGGCCACACATGCCAAAGCTCCCCACCAGTGCATTCAGTGCTTGCGTCCCAGCACACAGCTCCTTTGAACTGTGGGGCAAGCAGGAGGTGAGGAGGGGCAGCCCTAGGCTCTCAGACCTATATCTCTGCAGTAGAGGAGAATGAGAGTCCAGCCCAAAGATAGTAGCCCTGGCTCTATCCTGTTGCTAAATGCAGCACTGGCAGACACTGGTGCCTGCATCCACAGATCTGCTCTCTCTCAACAGTTGGTCCCTCAGTTCCTCCATCTCTCACACAGAGCAGGTATCATCGGAATGGTCCAAAGGGTCTCCACACAACACGTGCATGACAGCAGCTGACATCATTGGCACAGAGATGAGGATTGCTACAAACCATCACATCCTTAAACTTGAAATGAGAGAAGGATAAAAAAAAGCAGGAAAATTGTACTCATTGCATTACAAAGCTAGTACTTGCTGTTTATTTTTACCAGGGAAACCATAGAATGCTTTGGGTTGGAAGGGACTTTAAAGGTCATGTAGTCCAACCACTCTGCAGTGAGAAGGGACATCTGCAACTAGAGCAGGTTGCTCAGAGCGCCAGCCAACTTCACTTGGAATGGTTCCAGGAATGGTGTTTCTATCACCTCTCTGGGCAACCTGGGCCAGTGTCACACCACCCTCACTGTAAAAGTCTTCCTTCTCTCTATTCTAAACCTCCCCTCTTTTAGTGTAAAACTATCACCCCTTGCCCTGCTATAAAGTCTGTTCCCATCTTCCTGACAGGCCCTTTAAGTACTGAAAGGCTTGCAAGAAGGTCTCCCCGGCACCTTCTCTTCTCCAGGCTGAACAACCCCAACTCTCTCAGCCTGGCCTCACAGCAGAGTGGTTCCAGCCCTTGCATCATTTTTGTGGCAATCTTCAGGACCCGCTCCAACAGGTTCATGCCCTTCTTGCATTGAGAACTCCAGAGGTGGACACTGTACTCCTGGTAGACTCTCACCAGAATACTGTTCATGGCTCTGGATAGCCTCACACCCGAGTTGACAAATGGTCACATTCATCACAGTTTGTGATGGTGCTTGACATTTGCAGGAGGCTTGGGGGATTTGTCTTTCCTATTTTTTTTCCCCTCCTTGCTTATCTGCATGGGATGGTTTTAATTAGTGCTGAAATGCCATGAAGAAATAAAGCAGGCCAGGTTCATCAAGGGGTAAGTCTCCTGGAGTGAGCCCTGTTACTCAAGAGGTCAATGTTCTCCTTCATGCATATTATGAAATATGCAGAGCAACAAATAGATGTTTTGATTGGGAATAGATTTCACCAAGGAAACAGTTCCCAGTTGTAGCACCCATTTGCCCTAGGACAAAACCAGCAGCGGCTGCAGCTCCTGTCAGCCAAAAGCAAAGCAGAGCCTGAATTAATGCATGTAGCCCTTTGCATCACCAAGGCCCCAGATGGCTACTGCCATCCCTGTGCTATTAATAAGGACTATTTTGGAACAAATGATCATTTTGCAAGCGGCCAGGCTATTTATTAGCCTTATTATTGTTACTGCCAGCTGCAAGGTGTTTCAAATCCCTCGTGCATTGCAGATGTAGTCTGACCAAGAGGTGGTGATGAGCTGTCCTCTTTGTGCAGTTTTAGTACTTGGAAAGCTGATAGCACCTGTCTGCCCACTCAGCCCATTACAGTAATGAACTGTATCAGGTATTTTTCATTTTTCAGAGCAAGAGAGACAGCGCTGTTCAGATTATCTGGGTTAGTCCCCTAAGGTATTGCCGCTTCCCTTCCCAGCACATGCTCTGCAAAATGGAGTTTGATAACTCAGAGTGGCAGAGCTGTTCCCCAGGCTTCAGCATACTTGTTGCTTTTTATAGATTAAACTCTTGCAAAATAATGTATTCTGCATGTTGAAGAATAAAACTGCATTTAAAAAAAAAAGGGGGGGAGGGAAAGCAGGAAGAATGATGAGGCAGCCTCAGCCCGATACAGTACCCTGAGGGGATCTTCACTTGGAAGTGGTCCTGAAACTTTTACTCCTTCAACTTTCTGTAACGTGTAAAGACAGCAATGGGTTGAGTTGGGTTTTTTTCCTATATGCTTTTGATTAAATGCTAATGCTGTCACTGACTTCTATATCCAATTAAGTGTCTTCTACAAAAAGGTCTTTCGACCCCACCTGCCTCAGTCCTCTTCACTAGCATTTGAAAGATCAAGGGAGGACAAAATTCTTTGGTAGGACGAAGCCCAATTTTCAGACAAGTTTTTCTTCCATCATGGTTCTGCACAGAGAGGTGTATTATGCGGGATGGGCAAAATCCATTTTGTGCCAGTGACAAGAAGCTTCTCCCAGCTGAGGTGGCCAGCAGCAGTTGGTCCCTGGTCCATTTGCTACCTGGAAGGCACAAACAATAGCCCAGCTGCTCCAGGCACCCCACTTCAAAATTTCATAGAATATTTTGGGTTGGAAGTGGCCTTTAAAGGTCTTTTAGTCCAACCCCCCCCCTGCAGTGAGCAGGGACATCTGCAACTAGATCTTTAACTTAGCTACAGGAAGCAAAGTAACTCTCACACCCCCACCCCTTCATCCTAAAGGCTTCCTACCTACGGCTTTTGCAACATCTACGTGGTCTTCTGTAGTTTTGGGGAGAAGCCAAAAAGCAGACTTGTAATGGAAACGTGACTGCAGCCTTCAGCATAGTTTGGCAGCTGTAATCCTATAATAAACCTGAGGCACACGTGAGTCTGCAAAACAGTGCAGTGAATTCTCTATTCCTGTCCACAGTATTTTTAGCAAGCAGGGTAATTTTTAGCCTGCTTTGTTGTGGTGGGTTTTTTGGTTTTGGGTTTTTTTTTTCCTCTTTTGGTGTAAAGATGTTGTCAAAAATACAGGCATTGTGAGCAGTGCAAGCAGCAGTCAGTTATTTGGACAGATCGCCTGACATTTCAAAACAAGGAATGCTCAGCAATCAAACTCCTGGCATGCTATAAAATGCAAGTATGTGAAACAGTTACCTATGGCAAACATTTTTCCATCGGATGTATCACAGGATCGCCATGAGGAAATCAGTGGAAGAGGAGGGAAAAAGTCAGAATTTATGTTTTAGAAATAGCTTAAGGGAAAGGGATCATAAATCTTGAGCAAATGTTTGCTTTTTGCCTTGTGGCAAAAATGTTTGTTTCCTTAACATGGGGTGATTACAATATAATCTGCATTTTTGTCTAAAAATACTCCTACCGCTGTCTGGGCTGTGGTGTAAACAGGATGTGCTGAAATGTCAGCCTATCCGTGGGCTTTACTGTGGCAGATGCACGCCAGGAACCAACGCACTCAGATCTGACCTGCTTCCCCAGAATAGATCTCCGTTACCTTTACAGGGTCATCATCACTCAATTTCAGTTTTCTGGGCATGGGGGAATGTGGGGACAGGCGACTTGATGGTCACAGTTAGTGGGACTGCAAACACTGGGGATGCCCAGCCAGAGCCAAGCTGTGCTGAAGGGTGTCCTCATTGAGGAGCCCAAACCTCACCACCTGTGTTCTGTGTTCCCTCCCCATGTCATCGGATTGAACGCACCATGGCTGGTTCCCAGCAGCTACCAGTACCTGGGTGCCTGTGTGGAGTTAACTGACACAGGGCTGGTGGGTTTCTTATGTGACTCATCACCACAAATGTCAGGAAGAAATTATGACGTGTTTTCAGCTGCTTTTCATATCAGTACAAACTTGATATAGCTAGAAACCATCTTATTTGTTAATTTTTCTGTTACAAAAAAAGACAGGAATCCTGCAAACCCCTCAGGCACAAGCACTGTCTCTTCCAGCCTTTAGGCAACCATTAAAACACTGGTAGTTTCCCAGAATCAAGTAAATTAAAATTTACACAGTGAAATGCTGCTAATGCTGGATCCAACACCTTTTCTGCTTTCCTCTATCAAAAGCTGCCCACACTTAATCTTCTGAGAAGACAGATATGTGTGATCTACAAGAAGCTTCTGCTGTTACACGATCAATATTTAACAGACAGCCTGTGACAAGGCTACTATCCCTTAGGTGACACTGGTGTCTTTGCCACAAGAACTAACATTTTCCTTACCATACCCATGAGCTTCATACAACACACATTGTACAGTGTACCCATCTTACACTGTAAAAGCTGCTGCAAGAGGTCTTCAGTAACAAAAATGTTCATTCTTCTGCATTTTTATGGGACCTATCCAACACAGCATTTGAGCACGAGGTTCCCTTTAAGGATGCCTGTGTTCACACTGAAACCAAGAGGGATGCAGTGGCTTCCCTACAGACAAGGACTCTGGGTTTCCAAAGGTCCTTCATCAGACGTCTTAGAAATAATTGTTTCTTGGAGCCCACCTTTGACATTAAGCCCAGCCTTACATCTTTTGACTAGTAAGACTCAGGTCAATGAACATGCTCAAGTGCTTCCATGCTCCGAGACCTTACTCAGTGCACAAGTTACACACAGATTAACAAATCACAAATCTACTCCTGCGTCACAGAGGTCTGACAAGAATAGCAATATGTAGCTCAGGTGGGTACAACCACATTAAGCTGAATTATCTCACAAACTCATGCATTTGCAGAGATTCTTAAAACTCTGATGAACTAATTTCTTGCCTCCAGCAATGGTGTCCAACCAAGCTAAAACTTGAATGAAATATGCTTCCCCAAACCCTTTTTCAACTGTCATCTCTTCACAAAACAAGATTCTCAGTTGATCAGATGGGGTTTTATGGAAAAAATATAAAAGCCCATTACCTGGGCTATGGAAAAAATATTTGCTAGCATATCATGACTACAAGGGCTCAGGATGAAACTAATTGCTTAGAAAATTACTTCACAAAATGAAATTAAGACGTGTTTCAACTTGATGAGCATGAACTGCTTCTTGAATGAACAATCTTCTATTTTGTTTGCTTGTTTCTGGTTAATGAATGACCAAATAGGCTTGTTTTTCAGTATGTAGCCAGTAACTATAAACAATAACTATAAAAAAATGTGGTCTCTTGAACCAAATCTTTGCTCTTGGTATTTCAGCCTGGAAATCAATGAGGAACTTAAGGCTAATGCTGATTTTCTTACGGGCAGCTGCAAATCCTTTTGAAAAATGGGTTTATCACCAAGATATTCTTAGTGACTCTCCTCTCAAAAGCTGCCTTATACTCCTGTGGTGTATCTGCATAATGGATCTGTTCTATGGTCTGCAGCTCAGTTCTGTGTACTAAGATGGTCTGTAACACACACATGCATCTCCTAAAACACTGTACATGTTGAAGGAGGTGAAGATGAACAAAAGCCATAGAAAACCAACTATAACATCAACAAAGTTTTAGGTGTAGGTGGGACCCCAGATTGCACATAAGGGTTGAGAGCCCTTTTGCCTTGTCCCTGCTGGCAGGGAGTGGGAAACCATGACATTTGTGCTGGGGGCACAAATTTGATCATTGATGCCTTTCCCAAATGTAGAATGTTGCAATATTGGACTGTTCCTGGAATCACCAAGAAACTTCTCTTCTCCCAGAGCCCTGCATGTTTGGGGTTTTTTTCCTAATAATTTTAAGGTGGGCACAGATGGCCTGTAAAGACAGGTGCCCTGTCATTAAGAGAAAGAGGTTTGTCTACTCTGGTAAGCCCTGGGTGAAGGTCGAGGAAAGCCAGCTGGGATGGCTAGGATGTTTCAGGTGGACTGGTGGGTTCAGAAGTGCACTTGGACTCCTGCTGGCAGATTTTGGCTGAGCTGGCAGATGCTAGAAACATAAGATGAGATGAAGATGGTGGCAGGCAGGAACAGTTGACCAAGTACAGTATTTACCACCAAGAAACAAAGTACAGCAGGGTAGGTGGGCCCAAACACATGAAAACCTCAATGCTCTTCTCTTTAGCTTTCATTGAGAGCAAAGAGAAATTTTAATACAAAAAAATCCCACAACCCAGTCAGAACTTGTATTGGTGTTACTAGCGCAGAAGACTCCATTTCTCCAGCTCAACTCATCTCAGGACTACATCTGTACACAACTTCAGACTTTAACTATGTCAGACTTTTGGTTTGGGGCTATCAAACCTAAGAAATCCAAAAGAAATGTGGAGGATCTGGACACTGATGCAACACAAACTGCCTGAAACCTCCCCAGCTCACAGGCAGCATCCTGGCAGTAGGTGCTTGGTCCCCACAAGAATTCTGGGAGGTCACCAGCTTTTACCCTCAGCTCTGTTTCTGGTCCTCCTGCTGGAAAACATGTCCAGAGAGTGGCAGGCATTTACTACTGCATTTTTTTTTTTTGCTGAGGAGATCAGGATGTTTTTATGGTGTAGAAACATCTCAGTTTCAGGTGAAGAATGCACTGCCTCATGACTCTGAACACTAGGAGCTGGCAGCGAAGAAGAACCTGGCAGCTAACTCCGAGAAATCAAGCTGCCTTTTTTCCCCTTCTCCCCTGCCACTCTTTCTCTGCACCAGATGTCATCTGGAACACACAGAAATGCCTGCCATCCCCCCAGCTCAATGCCTGCTATTTTACGGCACAACACACCGTGTGGCAAGCCCTTCGCCAGCTTCCCAGTGCTACTTGCCAGCTGGTCCTCTCCAGCAGAGCCAGCCACCTGGCACACAATGAAATGGCATCTGTGCTCATACCACTTCATCCTCCTCCTCCTCCTGCCTGCTATTTCACTCGCCTGGTTGTTATATCTCAAAGGTGCCTTTCTAACGTGAAGAGCAGATATACAAAGAATGTGTTAAAAAAGGGCTAAATGAAGATCAAGGCACGAAGGAAGAAGGTATAGCGGCAGGGGAATATTAATAATTGCTGATTATATAAAACCCAGCAAAACTCTGCCTTCCTTTCAAACAGACAGGGTTTCCCCTTTTCTCCTTCCTGCTCTAGACATTGCATTCTTGGCATGGTTTGCTAGCAATAGAAATGCCATGCTGAAGGACATCTTCAGACCATCCCCAGCCTACATGAAAGTGGGCATGGTCAAACCACTACCATGGCAGCTTGATCTATATTGGAAAGATTATGGCCATACAGCAAACTCTCCATGCTCCTTCAGACACGGTGATCCTCAGCAGTGGTTCTGTGCAGAGCCAGGTTCAGCCCCACCAGACATGCAGCAGCCAGCATAGAACCAGGGTCAAGCCAATGCCTTGTGCTTTCCAAATTCTTTCCTTGAGTTTAGAAATGCACTACTCTCATAGAATCATAGAATGCCTTGGGTTGGAAGGGACCTCTAAAGGTCATCTAGTCCAATGCGCCTGCAGTAAGAAGGGACACCCTCAACTAGATCAGTTTACTCAGAGCCTCATCAAACCTGACCTTGAATGTCTCCAGGGATGGAGCCTCTACCCCCTCCCTGTTCCAGTGTTCCACTACCCTCACAGTAAAGAATTTCTTCCTATTGTCCAATCCAAAGCTGCTCTTCTCTAGTTTAAAACCATTGCCCCTCATCCTATCACTACATGCCCTTGTAAATAGTCCCTCTCTAGCTTTCTTGTAGGCCCTTTTCAGGTACTGGAAGGTCACTGTAAGGTCTCTCCAGAGCCTTCTCTTCTCCAGGCTGAACAACCACAACTCCCTCAGCCTGTTTTTCATGGACCTCTTCTGCCCCATCAGGTCCATGTCCTTCCTGTGTTGAGGGCTCCAGAGCTGGACACAGGACTCCAGGTGAGGCCTCAAAAGAGCAGAGTGGCAGAATCACCTCTTTTGATCTGCTGGCCACGCTTCTTTTGATGCGGCCCAGGATGCAGTTTGCCTTCTGGGGGGGCAAGTGCTCTTTGTTGGCTCATGTCCAACTTCTCATCCACCAGACTCCCCACATCCTTTTCCACAGGGCTGCTTTCTATTCCCTCATGCTGTGGGCAAGGAAAGAGTTCCTCTGCTTCTTTACACCCCCAATATAGGGATCTCTGCACAACACAGCATTTGGAGGATGGGGATTTATTTCCCTCTCCCTGAGGCAGTGAGGAATTAACCTGTTGAAGTCCTTCAGGACCAGACTGAAGCTTTGGCTTCTGAACTAACCCAAACCCAATACTGGAAATATGAGCAAGGGAAAAGACAAGTTTGACAGATGCTACATGTGGTCCATGGTTTCTTTGTCCTTTTGTTTTAATGGAACGAACCTAACTTTGTGCACAGCTCTGAAAAGACAAAGGGAGAACGCAACTTGAGCGCACTGGTCTTCTGCCCACAGGGAGTACAAAAGAGTCCCAAAAGACAGAGCAGGGGCAAAAGTCCATCTCTGAGCTCACCCAAGATGGTGCTTATGCTAAGAAGCCTCTCAGCATTTTGTCTAGGTTTGCAGCTCACTCTGAATTAAGTCTGAAGTCTGAGCCTGGATGGCAATACAGGCTGGGTAAAGAAACAGCTCCACCAATCTCCACCTCCAGCTTTTTCAGTCTTTCTTGACAGTTTTAGCTGAACATCAGCATCTCTGCCACCTCATAACAGAAGGAGCCAAGTGGTGGTTCTCACCAGCACTTTGCTGTAAGTGATCTACTAAAGGGCACCTCCTGAATATACGGAGGCTGAATTTAGCCTAGGAGACCAAGGCATTTTTTTAATCATTCTTGTTAGAAATTATTTTTAGTCATTATTAGAGATTATAAATTGTGAAAAAGAAAAAAAAATTAGAGTGTGATTTTGAGCAGGAATCTCTCCATCATCTACAAACGCAACTCAAGTATAAAAAAAAGGCTGAGAGAGTTCAGCCTGGAAAAAGAGAAGGCTCTGGGGAGAGCTTATTGCAGCCTTTCTTTACTTGAAGGGGCCTATAAGATGGGGACGGAGTTTTTAGCAGGGCCTGTTGCAACAGGACAAGGGGTGATGGTTTTAAACTAAAAGAGGGGAGATTTAGACTAGAGAGAAGGAACAATTTTTTTTACACTGAGAGTGGTGAAACTCTGGCCCAGGTTACCCAGAAAGGTGGTAGAAGGCCCATCCCCGTAAACATTCCAGGTCAACATGGCCAGGGCTTTGAGCAACCTGCTCTAGTTGCCGATGTCCCTGCCTGCTCTCTGCAGGGTTGTTGGACTAGATGACCTTTAAAGGTCCCTTCCAACCCAAAATATTATATGATTCTATGCAACTTACAACCAAAAAAATTATAACTGGGAAATATTTGGACAAGATGAGCAACAGGTAGATTCACTCACACACATAAGATGTTAAGATCTGCCAGACACAAAATGCATCAGAGTCATCATGATGAAGAAATATATACCACTTGCTCACAGGAAATAAAAATCCCTCATGAGCAAAAAAAAACACAGGAGGGAAGAGGGGAGAGAGGAGGCCCATCTGGGTTTCCTGTTCTGCTCTGAAAGACATAGTGCACTCCTGGGGTTGCTTTTCACTATGAGCAACAGCTCAACAGCTTTGCAAAGTGGCACCTCCCACCTGACAAGCCTTGTTCCCACCTGACAAGGACCCAGCGCACGGATGGGAAGGCTCTTCATTGCACAGCTATTCCTTTTGTCAAGAGCAAGTTGTCGCATTGGAAAGTCGCTCTGAGCAAGGAGGTGAGATTAAATGGGTCACATCCTATTCTCCTCACCTCCACCCCTCCATGCAGCTGCTGATGGAGAAGAGCAAGGAGAAAGTGGAAGAAGCAAAGGGGCCCGGGGGACTCTGGAAGGAGGTTTACACCAATTGCCATACCTACTGCCAGCTACCTCTGCTAGGCACCACAGCTTGGCCTTCACTGTCCAAAGAGAGCAGTGATTTAAGGTCATGCCATTTTGGGGGGTGTCTGAAAAGGTCAAAGTTTCAGGGGGTGCTTAATGTTTTAGGAAAGCCTCTAGACAGTTGCCCAAATGGAAAACTGCATCATTTGTCCTTTTCTTACTTCACCCTCACTCCTGGCTACCCAGCAAGATCAGGCAAGGAGCAGATGTACAGGAAAAATTAAAAATGGTGGGGAAAACTTACATAAAAATAGCTGTAGCAATCATGCTGAATGCAGAGAGCACAGCTATGTGAAGAATATATTTCAATGCCAGCAATGAAGCTCGAACAATTCTGTTAATTAAGAAACATCATTACCCTGCCCCACTCTTCTGCTCCCATGACAGGCAATAGCTACTCTGGGGGCCCACCAGAGGAGAGAGATATGGGAGAGATGAGTCTATTGACCCTTGAGCACCACTCTTCCTGCTTGCTTCAGCTTCCCTATCTGTGGAATGCATCTCTCTCCTCTTTTACAGCACACATCCCTGGAACCATTCCAGGTGAGGTTGGCCAGTGTTCTGATCACCCTGCTCTATTTGCAGATATCCCTGCTCCCTGCAGGGGGATGTGGACTGGATGGCCTTTAAAGGTCCCTTCCAACCCAAACTATACTTTGATTCTATGATCTGAGCTCTCCAATGCAGAGCTACACACAGCTTGTAGCACAGGGCTTTTGAAATAACTCCTGAAACACCAGCTTGCTAAACCTTGTGGTAACATGAGCATCTGGTTTCACTCCACAGCTTTATTCAGCCTTTGCTCCTCCATATCATGATTGCAGATCCAGTATCCCACCACTTCTGATCTAGTCCTTTGGGAAGCATGAGCTGTCCAAGCTCTGCCAGCTGTGCTCTGAGAAAATCCTCCTACAGACAGAGCCAGCAGCCACACTTTTCAGGTCCATCTGTCCCTGTGCTTTTGGTTACGCCAGTCATGCACCACCTTCCGCAGGGCTGAACTTCCCCCACATAAATGCTAAACAATGCTCTGGCTGTTCACTAAATGGCACATTTATGTCCTGAACAGCTCATTTATCTGCAGCTGACCACCAACTCCGCTTTAGGCCAAGGGCAAGAGCCTTGGGCGCTGTTGCAACAATATCAGTTCCCTGTTCACTATAGGGGACCTCAAGCATGGGCATGTATGAGGTAGGAAGGACATTTCGCACAAGCCTCGAGGTCCTGATGACAGCCTGAGCAATCACCTCTATGTTCCCTGCCTCAGCCATTGGTGGAAAGCATGCCCTGACATCTGGAGGCTTTGGTCCTGGAAAGACAGGACAGTGCAGGTTGAATCTTGCTGCTGTCTCAGTGAGCACCAGACCACCAGATGCATCACAGCATTTGCCTTTATTTTTTCCCTTTTGTTTAAATCATTGACTTTTTCCTCTCTGCAGCAGCACTTTGGGAGCCCATCCCCTTTCCTATTGTGCTGAAAGAAGAAGCCACGCAGCAGGGCACTGGCTGGGTACCAGCAGCTCTGCTCATGAAGTAGTGGTGCAACACTCACTTGAGAAATGTCTGATTCCTATTCCCAAATGACATCATAGCTTGATTTTTCCATATGATTACACACAGGTAAAATTTTAAGGACTAATAGGCGGCAGGTCATTTTGCCACCATGGCCACAGAGGAGGTGGCAAGGAGGGGCAGGTCGGATCAAAAACAGAAGTTTGCTCCCTCTTCCTGGAAGAGTTTCTAAAAGATGCAAAACTGGGTATGACTGGAATGATCCAGGGCATGAGTCAACAAATGAGAATGGAGGGAGTAAACAAGGTTGTTGAGGCAAAGCCAAGGCAGAAAGAAAGAGGCAAAGGGCTCTGCAGAACTTGGGATGGGGGAAAGAGGAGGGAATAAAGAAAAAGCCTTAGATTGGGCAATAAAACGGTAAAGGAGGCACAAAGGACGAGTGAGAAGCACGACTTGCCTGTTGCTGCTAATCCAGCCACAGTTTTCAAAGCAGGACTGTGTGTCGTCAGCCCCATCAGGGCTGAAACAGAAAGCCCAGCTCACCACATGCCAGAGCAGAGAGCATCCCAATTTTGGCAAAGCACAAGGCTCATGTTTGGGGCATGGGAGAGGCTGGAGGTCTGGAGTCAGGTGCATGTCCATGGTATAGAGGCTGCTGGGAGGCTGCCCATCTGGACTGCTCAACTGCATGGAGGCATGCTCTGTAGGAGCGGGACTCTCCTGACAGTTAGGCCTTGCAAATACACTGCTGAGCAACTTGCCAAAGTGAGGTTGTGCTCTGCACATTGGAGTTTCAGTCTTGCTAGAAAAATAGTCTGGTACTTTTTCTTGGGTTTTTTAATGAGGTCAGTGTTCACTTTGTTTCCTTCTTGCCCCAGAAAGGCTGCACAGTCTGAGCTCCCACCCAGCCACCAGTTTGAGCTATTTCCACACCTCCGAGTCACACTAGAAGCTCTGATCCTGCCATCAGCAGCATGAGGAGCTCTGCTTACTCCCCAGAGCTGTTGTGGCTGCCCCAGGAGAGCCAGCAACACCTCCCAGATTCCTCTTTGTCCCGTGGCAGGCATCTCACAGGCACTTCTATATAGCAAACATCCTTGTGCAGCTTCTGCTGTGTTTTAGCACATCCAGAAGGAAGTTGTGGCTCTGCTTTTGTGCAGCTCCATGTAGGAAACCTAAAAACACTTCAGGCATAACACTGGAGATGGCCAGCAAAGAGGCACGTGCAGGGATGCTGCCACCGCACTGCTACATAAACCCAAAAATCATAGAATGGTTTGGGTGGTAAGAGACCTATAAAGGTCATCTAGTCCAACCCCCCTGAAGTGAGCAGGGACATCTGCAACTAGAGCAGGCTGCTCAGAGCCCCCAGTCAACCTGATCTGGAATGGTTCCAGGGATGAGGCTTCTACTACCTCTCAGGTCAACCTGATCCAGGGTTTCACCACCCTCACTATAAAACATTTCTTCCTTCTATCCAGTCTAAATCTCCTAATCTATTGCCTCCTAAAACAAGCTGAACTACAAGCCAGATGTGGGAGGGTTTTACAGACTTGGCATTTCTCCCCTGCCATGCACCATAGGTTTTGGGCCCCCAGATGTGACAGGGAAGTCATACTACCTGACAAGGTACAAAGCAGAAATTTGGGCTTGCCCCAACAAAATGCAAGAGGCCTGGCTCCAGGTTTCACACAGCCTGGTCTTTCAGGGTGCTTACTGTTGTGGGGCAGAAGATAAACACATGTGGAAGTGTAGGCATCTTCTCAGATGCCTTCTTCAGGTTTCATTTCCCTGGGGTGGCTGCTGAGCGATGCACTGAAAGTATTCCAGGGAAGACCAACATCCCCTTTGCATGCAAATCAGCTGAGCAGCCTGGCAATGGTTGGGACAGACAGTCTTTTACTTTTCAGCAACAGACCATAACCCCAAAACTAGGCTTCACAGTGGGGATGGCATGCACAGGGCTGCCAACTTGGCAAGCATCTCTATTGTCAGCCAGCAAGGTGTATTGCTTCATCAAAGCTGCCCAGGGCAGTGGCAGAGTCCCCATCCCTGAAGGGTTTTAAAAGCCATGTAAATGTGGTGCTGAGGGACATGGTTTAGTGGTCACAAGGCAGTGCTGGGTTAATTATTGGACTTTAAGATCATCAAGTTCTTTTCAAACCTAAATGATTCTATGCAGTTAGAAACTGACAGCAAGCAGGAGTCTTGCCTGTGTGCTCCAAGAGATGCTGGTGAGCTGAGGCAACTCTTTTTGAGGTGGAACAGCAACACACTTCACCAGTCCTAAAGCTGCATCACCTCTAGGAAGTAGTAGTAGTGCTCAACAACAACATTAGCAACTACTTATGTATGCATCTATAAATAGTGAACCCATGTGTACTAGCTGATATTTCCAGCTCACAGATTAAGATGTTTTGCCTGGTCTCTCACCATAGGTCTCAGGAAAAAAAAAATCCATCCAAAGTATCCCTAAACATTTGTCAGAGGTTTTATTTCTGGCAATATTTGCTCCAGATTTTAAAGACTGCAGCATTGAACAAGGATGGTCACAAGACCCAGAGGAAGTCAGCCACGGTCTACAAATGAGAAGAGAGATGCTCTGGTCCTGGCTCTAGCACAAGCATCTGCTGCCTGTGAATACCCAATAGTGCTGTTTGTTGGCATCTTCAAAGTGGCTTTATTTAGAATAAAACCTCAGCTGTTACAGTCTCTGGGAACAGGTCACCACACAACCTGGGACCACAGGACCAGCCTCTCTGTTTGCCCCACTGCTGAAGGGGGCACAGGAACACAGATCCTGCTGCTGCTTGCACCCATGCGACAGGCAGGCCAGGGAGACCAGCCTTCCTTTTATAGGTTGCCCCCGAAGTCAGGAAAGATACAGAGTTAATGGACTCATTAAGCAAACAGGGTGAAGCTAAACTAATCTCACAGCTCCCATGGCTGGAGGCAAGAGCAGAGAGGCCAACAGCAATTTTCTGATCATGCAGCTCTTCAGGTATGGATAAATGACACCTCTGAGGGACATGGATGTAAATTGCTTAAACAAATGCAAAGTTCCGACAGCTGCAAAGAACATGTCTCACTTGCCAAAAAAAGTTACCAAATGCCAATGTTTTCCAAAAGAGCAAGTCTGTGCAGCTCACTTGCAAAAAAGACAAGATGCCAGGAGCTGGTGGGGAAAGATTCAGACTCTTGCCCAGGCAAGACTTTTGGAGGGGGGCTTGTTTTGCTATTATGGCACCTAAGATGCAAGGTCACCTGAAGCCCTGCACTTGTTTGCAGGGAGTGGGACAGCAGAGCTTCCTTGGGCACAGCATGTGAGGTAATGCTTGATCACAGCCTCCCCAAGCAGCTTGACGGAAGCTCATTTCATCACCCTCTCAGTCTGGAGGTGACTCAACTTGGCACAGGGGCTTTCAAAGTCCCTTGTCCTCAAATCAATAGCAACTTAAATAATCATAGAATGGCTTGGCTTGGAAGGGACCTTTAAAGGTCATCTAGTCCAACCCCCTGCAGTGAGCAGGGACATCTGCAACTGGAGCAGGTTGCTCAGAGCCCTGGCCAACCTGACCTGGAATGTTTCCAGGGATGGGGCTTCTACCACCTCTCTGGGCAGCCTGGTCCAAGGTTTCACCACCCTCATTGTAAAAAAGTTTCTTTCTTCTCTCTAGTCTGAATCTCTCCTCTTTGAGTTTAAAACCATCACCCCTTGTCCTGTTGCAACAGGCCCTGCTAAATAGATCATCCCCATCTTTCTGACAGGTCCCTTTAAGTCCTGAAAGGCTGGATTAAGGTCTCTCTGGAGCCTAATTTAAACCACTTTAAGAAAAGGGAGTAACCTCACCAGAATCTTCCACCAAAACAACTCTTAATTGCCTTTGTCCTCTAGACAATGGGGCAGGCACAGGAACATCTTCTACTACAGCAGTGTGCTTTGCCATTGCAATATGTGAATAAAAGACAAACTGCTGCTCCCTTTTCTGTCCTTGAAGGCTGGACAAGAGGGGTGGGTTTCCCCTCCCCCCTCCCTACACAATACCAGAACAACTGGTTGTTGCCATTCCAAAAGCAGTTTAAAACAATCACACAAAACCAGCATCCAGGAGCTGTAAGCAAGCCTGGTGAACAAAGACCTCAATAACCACAGTCATCAACACCAACACCGCTGCTTGTCTCCAGAGGCATCTTTTGTACTGAACACTTCAGGCATATCTTGTGATTTACACAAGTGTTGTGTAATTCACGGCATGAAGACATGACTATGCCTTCCCCCCCACAATCTACCCAGAGATAAGAAGCACAGATAACTTTCACACCCAAATCACACACCTAGGACACTTCATTCATCCTTCACCGTACAGATCACTACTTACTGCTTTACTGTGAGGAAAGAAGAAGCCTCCAGAGGACAGAAAGGCATCAGGAGTTCACAAAGCTAAATGAACCAGCTGGGCCAGGTCATCAGAGCAGATGAACCAGGGGCTTCCCAAGTTCAGCTGTACAGAAATATGCACCGAGGTATGCAGCTTCTCAGACACCCCTCTCTTGAGTGTGCTGCCGAACACTCTTCAAATGCTCCTCCAGCCACACTACATTCCTACATGTAGTTGACACATGAAGAAACCTCCCATCTATCCCCAAAGTCTGTTTTCTGAACAACTATTTTCAGCCCCTTTCACAGGCAGAAAGTTGTTACTCTTTGTATCAGTCTGGGAAGGTTTCCTGGCAAGTCATGAAGCATCTCAACACACCCTTCATCCCAATGGCTGCCCAGACAGACCCTTTTGCTCCCCACAGGCCAGCCATGGATCTACATGCCAGATACCCCATGGGGGCAGGGATTTAAAACCTTAGATCTTGCTTCTTCTTTTTACCACCAAGCCCTGTAATCTTCTTGTATTTTGGTTTCCATTGCAGGGATAACAACCCCTAAGCATATTTAGGAAGTAAAACATGTTTCATGAAGAGCTTTGACACAACAGTTTAGATCCCAAATCTTTCACAAAGAAGCACATAAAGCAGGAATACAAGCATCTAAAATATTAAAATTTAATCTCTAGGCTCCCCCGTGAAAGAGAGAGACAAGGAAAGAGTCCAGGGGAGGCTACAAGGATGCTGAGAGAACTGAAGCATCTCTCTGATGAGGAAAAGCTGAGAGACTTGGGGCTGTCTAGCCTAGAGAAAAGAAGACTGAAATGGGATCTGATCAATACGTATCAGTATCTGAAAGGCAGGGGTCAAGATGATAGGGTCAGACTCTTTTCAGCGGGGCCCAGCAACAGAATAAGTGGTTACAGTCACAAACTGGAACCCAGGAAGTTCTGTTGAATAGGAGGAAAAACATCTTTCCTGTGAAGGTGCCAGAACATAGACCACGCTGCCCAGAGATGTTGTAGAGTTTCCTTCACTAGAGAGATTCCCAACCCACCCAGACGCAGTTCTGGGCAGCCTGCTCTGGATGACCCTACTTAGCAAGGGGACTCGATGAGATGATCTCCAGAGGCCTCTTTCAACACATACCGTGCGGTGATTCTGTGATTAAACATAAGAAGTAAAATTTTTAGTCTTAAATCTTCCTTTTCTCCCCCACCACTATTTGCTACAGCATAACTTACCTGCCATGCTTGCTCTCAGATACTGAAATGTCTTCTGAGGCCCTCAATACTACAGCATACTGAACAGATCAAAAATCTGTCCCTACCACCACACCCCCAAAACACTAAAGCAACCTCTAACTCTCCTCCAGCTTACCTGGGGAAGGCATTCAGGTCCCTATATAAGCTGACCATGTAACTGTCAGCTGCTGGAGATTAAGTCCCAGCTGCTGGGTGTCAGCAGTAATTCCCAATTACCACCCCAGACAGGGGCTGGGATCTCTGTGCTGGGGGGCATGTCCTGAGCCAAAGAGCAGCAGGAGAGCACCCTGGTTTCTAGGGGGATAGGATTTGATTTTTCCTTGATGTAAGCTTGTAGAGGGAGAAGGCAAGGCTTGCTATTGACTGATGGTGAAGGGAAAGCAGAAACGTCATCCTGCCATGGGACAGAGAATGGGATGCTGCCTGGTGTGCTCCTGACCAGCTCTTGTGTCTGAAATCCTTGCAGAGCCACAGACCAGCTCAGATTGGGAAAGATACGTATAAGGCTTAGGAATGCCCCTCATTTACAGGATGCTGAGATGTTGAATCGTGCCCAAAGAAGGGCAATGAAGGTGGTGAGGGGTCTAGAGTACATCTTGTGAGGAGCAGCTGAGGGAGCTGGGGTTGTTTAGCCTGAAGAAAAGGAGGCTCAGGGGAGATATTCTCGCTCTCTACAGCTCCCTGAAAAGAGGTTGGAGCCGGGTGGATGTTGGTCTTTGCTCCCAAGGAACAAATAGGAAAAGAGTAGATGGCCTCAAGTTGTGCCAGGGGAGGTTTATGTTGGACAATAGGAAAAAATATCTTCTCTAAAAGGGTTGTCAAGGCCTGGCCCAGGCTGCCCAGGGCAGTGGTGGAGTCACCATTCCTGGAGAGGTTTAAAAGCTGTGTAGATGTGGGCATGGTTTAGGGGTGACCTGGCAGTTCTGGGTTAGTGGTTAGAATGATTTTGGTTGGAAGAAACCTTTAAGATCAAGTCTATGATTCTGTGCCATTCCCTTCCTGCTGCTGAGCAAGTGGGCTAATTAAACAGGCTATGCCATTAAATTATAATGAAGATGCACGGTCTGGAGCAGCATGATAGCTTCCCCGTGGGGCCCAGCACATCAGAAAATTGTGATTGCTTTTCCACTTGTGCCTGGGAAGAGCATCCTTGCAGAGCATCCCCTGCTGCAGCCTGCCACCTGTGACGTGGTGAGCACACGAGCAGCTTCTGCAGGTAGCACTTGCTTTGGCTCACTGCTTCTTGCAGTGAGGTGGGAATGGAGATTTGGGATCATTTACAGTTTCAGGGGGATGATTTGAACTCTTAGCATGTCTGATTTGAGGAAAGCTGTGGTCAGCCTGGATTAAGCCCTTTAAGCTAAGCATGAGCACCCAAAAGACCAAAGCATCCCATGTCAGTAACCACAGCAAGAGTCCCTCATGCCACACCTCCCCATGGCAGGGCAAGGACTTGTTTGATCTGCCTGCAGGTCACACTGACCAAAGCGCTAACATCACCAAGAAGGAAGTCAACAGGAACATGGAGGAAGAAGAAAAAATTCCTGTAAACTCCACTGGCTGCTGCTAAAATTAAATGAGAGCAGTGATGGTTCCTAATTTACTATTCCTTCCTGTGATTTCCCATCCAATGGGCTCATGCCTGTGCTGCAGGAGCAGCTCCCTAGGGTGGACAGCTTTCCACAGCAGCTGTTTCCAGAGAGTGTGGAGCTGACACTGCACAGCATGTAGATAGATATTTTTAAAGTTACTTGGCTTGCCCTACCCTTGCACATTAGCTAAGATAACAGGGCTAAGTGCTACTAAGAAACCTCACATCTAAGCACTCAGTGAGGTTGGGGTGCTCTCTCCCTGCCACCCTCTTTTGGGTATCCCGGTCAATTCAGCTGGAAGACCTTTGTCCCTGCATAAGAAGAAGCCAGCTCAGCTCACTAGAAGATGATGGAGGCAGGAGAGCAGCAGCACTGCCAGGAGCTGAGCACCCCACAGCAGCCTGCTGGATGAGGGTCAGTGATGGATGGTACCCAACTCCAAGGCAGGTGGCCAAAGCTACAGTTTGCTTCACCTGATGGTTATCTGGTGACTGGATTTCAAAAGCATTTTTCACAGGCTGCTGCCTCCCTAAGGTAGTAACGCAAAATCCAGAGTATCTGACCGAGGGGGTATATTTCTCTCCCTCCTGCCCTCCTGTTCCAGGCAGGATAGGCCAGTGCTCTCACAGTGTGAGCCAGGGACTGGAAGCTGCTGTGAGCCAGGCGCAGCAGCCAGCCTGCTGCCAGGATTGCCAGTTTCCAGTTCCTGATGACCAGGGACCCCATGGCTGAACCAACCACAGCATTTCTCCACAGGGTTTAAGCCTCCAGGGTCAGAGCCACAGCTGAGTGATTGAAATCTGCCTCTGGTGCTTCTGTAAACAACAGCAAAGAAGATTAGGAGGGACGGCAAATGTGGATTGAGGATAAAAATAATGCCAAATCATGGTTTTTTTCTCATATAAACAATACTCTTTGCTGTGCAGAGCCCTTTCCCATGCCTCTCCCAGCCCCCCACACTTAAAGCTGGGCTTTTGAGGACTCAGTCAGATGCAGAGCTAGCCAAAAAATAGTGAATGAGAGACAAGGGGATGGACCTCTGCTGCATTCAGCACCCCAAACCCGCCTCCCCATCCCTGTGCTGCTGCCATTCTCAGGTGACAGAGAAGACCATAACTTGGGGAGGCCACTGAAAGACCGATCCCTTCCAGACAGCCACTGGGACTCTCATGTGCATTTCCCTCATCTGAGCTGGATTTCATGCAGAAAAATCTCTGTGGGCATCCCCAGCATCAGTATTCAGGGGTGAGGAGGGTTTGCACGCCAGGAAGAGGCAGGTGGGCACATGTGGAAGATGCTACACCTTCCAGTGATAATCCATGACCTGATCTGGCCTAGTCTATTCCTTGGTGGGTGCCGCCTGGCCCAGGTTGGTCACCAGCCCATTCAGACTGATGTGCCAGGGAACAGAGGGAGATAACTCATTGGCTGTCTTAGAGGCATCAAAATAAATCCAAGGGGTGACAAATCCCCTGGGGTTTCAATGAGCCCAAACACTTCTTTGACAAAGTGATGGTCCTGAGGAAAAGGATGCAACCTCCTGACTCTCTTTTGAACAAAACCAAATGCCAGAAAGGCTGTGGTAGGAAAGATGATGCTTGGTGCATGAGTGACAGCTTATTCTGCTGGAAGACGAGGACTCTTTTCAATCTTTGGGATATATTCATAATGATATCTCTATTTTTATGAACTCGTTGAGAGTCACTAGAAGAACTTTGATAGGTTAGCTTAGATAGGAAAAGAGGAAATGGCTTCAAGTTGCACCAGGGGAGGTTTAGGTTGGACATTATTAAAAATGTCTTCCCCAAAAGGGTTACCAAGACCTGGCCCAGGCTGCCCAGGGCAGTGGTGAAGTCCCATCCCTGGAGAGGTTTCAAAGCTGTGCAGATGTGGTGCTGAGGGCCATGGTTTAGTGGTGACATGGCAGTGCTGGGTTAACACTTGGACTTGATTATCTTAAAGGTCTCTTCCAAACGAAACTATTCTATGATTCTATTCTATGATTCTGTGAACCAGCAGGGTGTTAATACACATGACAGAAATATCTCCTCTGGGAAAAGAGCCCTCAATGACACCCCAGCACAACCCACCCTTTCCTGGTGTGCAGGAAGTTGGCTCAGTGCACCCAAAATCAAGCCATGTGCTTGTCCTCCAGGTCAGCTGACACCTCAGGCGTGATGCTACTTGCTGCAAATTTGGGCACCAGTACCCCATGCAGACACAGCGGTGCCCTGGCGACAAGGTGCTCTGAAAGGACCCTAAGCTGAGGTGCATGCTTCTGTTGATGGCAGCTGCTGCTCTAGGGTGCTGGGAGATGTAATAGGGATGTTAGGTGCCAGCCCCCAGCTCCAGAATTAGGTCAGTGGAGTTGCAACATCTGGCAACACAGCTGCCTGTCCACAAGGATTAGACCCAAGTGCCACTGTGACGTAAATACCCTGAGATCCAGCTTGTGCTGCTAGAAGGTCTCAGCATGTGCAGCCTGCCTTTAGCCAAGGAACTCGGGGCCTCCTCCAGGGACTTGTAGAGGAGGGAGCCTGTGGTCACCCATCCCTCAGGCCATGACTCTGGCCTCCCCAGAGGGCATTGTCCTCCCCAGGGACAGCTGCTGGGTCAATCACCTGTGAGGCTTTGCATGGGAGGAATTGCAGCATCGAACATGAGCAAACCTCCCCCAGGAGACTGGGAGACACTGCCATTAATGAGGCAATTGTCCAAAAAGGCTCAGAGCTACCCCAAGAGCTCAGGAAACCTGGCTCAGTCAGGGGAGAAGGTCACACCCAGAAGGGACACCAGCTGCCAAGGCATGTTCCCATTCACCATGAAAAATCAGGGCCATCTATTTATATCCCATATATAAGCACAATGTATCTCTACATCATCTCATGTAAATAGAATCATAACAATATAGAATCATAGAGTCATAGACTGGTTTGGGTGGGAAGGGGCCTTTATAGGGCATCTAGTCCAGCCCTCCTGCAGTGAGCAGGGACATCTGCAACTAGAGCAGGCTGCTCAGATTTCTGGCCAACCTGACCTGGAATGTTTCCAGGGATGGGGCTTCTGCCACCTCTCTGGGTAACCTGGGCCAGGGTTTTACCCTGTTCAGTGTAAAACACCACTCTCATTGTGAAAATACGTCATATGCAATATAAATATACAGTAATTATGGTATATTTATGGTATATTTATATACAATATAGTTACATATGATATATTTGTATATAAGTGATCATGTTTTA
>JAAGNO010070487.1:0-22416 GCA_033439905.1 Ceryle rudis
CTTTCCTGTAGGAAACACAGACCGTACCAGTATTTCAGGCCAGGAGGAGATGTCTGCCCCAACTTCCATGGGGTTTTTTAAGAAAAATTCCCCACAGACTCTCAACGGAGTGATTTTGGGGATATATTGGTTTAGAAATCTCAAACCTCATGTGTAATTCTGGTAGGAAGCTGGGAAATTTTGTCAAGCTCATGCTTTCTGATGGTATTTTGGAATTTCGGTCCCAGAAAAAAAACAGACTTGGCCTTCTATATGTGCAAGCGAAACCAAAGTAATGGTTGCTGTCACAGAAGGGACAGGCATGGGACCACAAGTCTCAGAAATAAATTTATTCAGGATTTGTTTTGCAAATTTGAGCAAGAGGTCAAGCCCTTTACCTGAACTAGTTACTGTTTCATCTACACTTTTGTAAGATTCTGCTATAAAACCTTGATTTCCCCAGAAAAGACTGTCCAACTGAGTCATGATTATCAAAGGAAGAGGTGTATAAACCCACTAACAAATATTGCTGAGCCCCTGCTGTCCAGCTTTTTGCTTGATACAGAAAACTAGAACTGTGGTTCAATACTTATATCCCACACAACTCATAAGACAGTTTTATAGAGATGCTTTTAACTTGTCCAATGGAATGAAATTACAGCACGTGGGAAATAGATGCCTTTCTTAATTTGCTAATTAATAGGAAAGCTGAATAGTGTGACCATTTCCAGGTTGTCTAGTGATATTTACAACTATCTAAAGTAAAAGGAAAGGCAAGTAAAGAGGCTAGGGAAGCATGGGCGGGAGATGTTAGAAAAACATATATCCCTTCTTCCCACTAAGCACATAAACTAGTGCTGCACTTTTCAGCTGCAAAAGCAAGTTTGTTTACTAGCAAGAGACCAAAAGGAAAGCTATTGTGAACCAATTCTCCCCCCAACCATTACGATCTCTCTGCGAAACTGAGCAGTTTTGTTCATATTCCTTTGTTGTCATTTTTGCTCCAAAGGCATGAGCTCACTCTCCCCCTCCCCTCTAAGAGGGACTCTGAGCCTCAGCTCTTCAGGCTTCTGAGAAGCAACCAGATTGAATGAACCCAAGCAGACACAGAGTACAAATGAAACACTTCACCCCTTCCTTGTCCTATAAAGAACTGCATCCCAGGACCATCCATCCCAAATATCAGCCCTAGATACTGTTTTCAGAAGCCACTTAATACTACCCATCATCCAAACCTGCAGACAAATCGTTCAAAAACATTCTCCTGGGATCAGCTGCTCTCCTATTGTCTGCTGCCTCTTGCAAGCTTATGTGTCCTGAACTCTTGCATTGGTCACTTCATATTTTCTCCTTATGGTATTTTTGATAAAGGTTTTCTCTCTGTCTTGCAAATGAATGAATAAAGCAGTGACCAACTTCCATTCCCACTCTTAATACATCTTTCCTTCCTTCCAGGGAGCTTGGATACATGCAGAAGCTGTTGTCTGTCCTGAGCTCAATACTTCACCTACTCCACAAGATAGATTTTTTTTTTTTCCCTTTCCAGTTATTAAAAGCTGTATTCAAGTCTTTTATTTCCAGCATCAGATTTAATTCTGAGTGTCAATAAAAATCTTTCCTGAGTTTTGACCTTTCCCTCCAGGAACTTCTCCCATTTAGCCCACAGGGAATACAAGGGACAGGCCATTACAGAGCTGGGATGAAGTGCTCTGCTAGAGCTGAATGCCTGAGTCAGCAGTATGGCAGCTTAACGAGCTGACACAAATTATTGTGCCTTTCCAGAGACAAGTGGCCCTCTGGTCTCAGGAGACCAATGTGAAATGACATATTGAGGCAGTACTGCCATTTCCATCATCACTGTTGCCAGGGCTGAGCTTAAGGAGAAGAGCACCGCTGATCTAAACAGCGCACAGCATCGGCAGGAACGGCCACGAGAATACTGCCAAGTCACAGCACTGAGGCACCGCTCGGACTCTGTGAGCTGTGGCTTAAAGTGCCTGAAGGAAGCTTTAAAAAGAAACTGTGTTTGTTATATGAGTCTTTAAATAGGGCTCTGTCTCTTCTACCTACCCAGGGCTGGCAGCCAGAATAACACCTGGGAAACAAAGACCAGGAAACAAAACAGGAAACCCCAGTTTTTCACTTTTTTTTTTTTTTTTTTCACATTTTTATTTTTCACATTTTTACCTCTGCTTGCCTTCATCCCACCTCCTTCTGAACATATCTTGGGCCAAGTAGAGCTTTGGTGACAGAGAAAGAGACGTTATATATTTCTGGGTTAATCACCCTGTCCCACCTTGGTCATTTAAATCCTGTGTCAGTGTCTACTACACACTAACTCACAAGTTGCTGAGCACATGGCCCAGCATCCAACAGGATATCCCATTGAGCACATACAAGAAGTTCACTCCGTGTGAGAGCAACAGGAGATATCAATGAGCTGCAGATATTCAGATTACCTTAAGGGCCATCTGAGCAAGAGTCAGCCTCCTTGTGTCAAATATCTTACCTTTAAAGTAAAGCAGCTTTACATACAAATAGGAAAACCTCAGTTTGAGCCACCCTGGCTTTATGCTGGTGTGCTTCCACTAGCAGACAGAACACTGGAGAAAAAGAAGGACGGGAGGAAGGCAGACATAGCAAAATGCAACTTATTTTTTTTATTAGCTCCCAAAGGGTTTTAAGGCTATTCTTTTTTTTTTTTTTTTTTTTTACCCCTCACTCTCCCACCATACTCCACACAGAGAAACAGACACCACCAGAATACAGAGGTTGTGCCAGACAGCTCACTGTGAACAGCTCGAAGCTGTTTGGCATCATAGTGTAACAAAAAAGCCACCCCAACAAAGAAAATCCCTACAGCCCAACAAGCATCAGTCGACTAGGGTGACTGAAGTAGCAAAGCACTCTTGCTGCAAACAAACAGAC
This sequence comes from Ceryle rudis, assembly GCA_033439905.1. Taxonomy (NCBI): domain Eukaryota; kingdom Metazoa; phylum Chordata; class Aves; order Coraciiformes; family Cerylidae; genus Ceryle; species Ceryle rudis. The sequence goes on from JAAGNO010070487.1 coordinate 2,908, forward strand.
TTTAGTACCAGCTTTGAGCCATGTTTCTGTGGCCTATGACCAGCACAGTCCCCACTGTGCAAGACTTGGGCCCCCGGAGAGTTTTCAGACTCTTGCCTACCTCATTTCTGAGCATTTAGCAAGGTATGAGCAGGGAAGCTGCTGATGCACTGAGAAGACAGACAACCAATTGTTATTCATCAGCTCCCTCTTTGGCCATTTCGGCTCTCAATAGATGCTGCCAGCAGACAAGAAAGCAATATGAAAAGCAAGCTGAAGTCTGTCTTGAGTACATATAGGAAAATAATGCTGTGTTTTAGGAGTCTGGTCTGAATTCAACTCACAGCAAAAATGGATTTCACTGCAGTTCATTCAGACACCTCAAACCCTACTTAAAACAGCCACTGTCCTCCCTGTATACCCCATTCCCCCAAGGGCCCAGCACTGACACATAATGCCTGTGAGGATTTTACTCTGTAGCTAGTGGAAAATTAGTCTTTTGCTATTTGCCAAGTAGCAAAATCATTCTGTGCCATTATGCTTGGTCCCTGCTGCCTCCTAGGTGGTGGTTCCCCAGCGCTTCTCCAAGTGTGAGACAGTAATTCCTCGTTTAAAATGATGTTTGTCTCAGTCTGTTAAGCGCGGTTGTTACCATACTGGGAGCATACACAACACTTCACAGAACAGGGAAAGAGACCAGAGACCTGTCTGTTCTGTCTGGCATACACCAAGAAATTCAAAGCATGCTAAACAGCATACCTGTTTGAAACATAGGAAGCCAGAGCTGCGCTTGATTTCAGTTGAGACATTGCTCATACCTGCGACCAAACCAAGCTGCGATTCAGCCACGTCCTGCTGTACAGAGAACGGACTTACTGACACAGAACAACAGAGCATTCAACACCTGCACCCCCTGGCTGTAACTAAGGTGGCTGGGGTATCAAAGCAGCCTGTCTCTGCTTGCTTGGCTCTCTACACAGACCCGTGCTCAGCCCAGCACAGGACTAACACAGCTCTGATGCTGATGCCATCTGTAATGGACACAGGATGCTCTGCTCAGCCCCTCGCTGGGCTGTGTCCATGTACTCAACGCTCTTCTACCACAGAGCTTGGTGCAGAATGGAATTAACCAGCCAAAACTGGAGCTAAGGTGCTTGTGCTGGTCCAGGACTGTACCGCAGGAGAATGCAAGGACAGCTAAGATTTGATAACGCTAAAAAGTTCTCCACAAAATGCTTCATGGGAGTTCACCGATTTGCAGAGGGATTTTTTTTGCTGAGGAGTTACAATGTTTTTTTAAATTTGCATCTTAAAAGTATTTCAAAGTCATCCAACACTTTGTTCTGACATTTTTAAAAATGAAGAATTTTCTTTCTTTGGTTTAGAGTGATTGCTTTGAAATTGAGGCTGTTAGTTTAAATAAAATATTTGGCTTCAGCTGATACTTTGATTTAGAATTATTTTTTTTTTATTCAGAAACTTCAAACGAGTCTTGGTTTGATACAGGAATATCTGACACAGTAATATCTCAAATCTCTGGCTTCGTCATCCCATAATTTCCAACCCAGTTCTGCAAAGAAATCAGATGCAGAAACTTAGTGAAGTCCTGTGCTCTGTGGCAGGATCCATACTCATACCTGCACCAAAGTACAGCGCAGCAAGAGTGAGAAAGGCTCCAAGACAATCAGTGCCATGGTTCAAGGAAGACAACCTGAAAGTGGAGCCTTAAAGTGTCACTAGGATTGATAAGTAGTGGTTAGGTGAAGAACTGCAAGAAATTAGTGGCAAATACGTATTTGAGTTGGGTGGGTGTTGAAATCAGAGTGGAACACATGAAAGAAAAGTTGATGCTGCCCAAGGTAAAAGCTGGTCTGGTCTGGAAGACATTACACCACAGGATCGTGCTTGACATGCTGCAGGATTACACCACCTTCATTTAACTTATTTCCTAGTCTGAATGATATTCAAAAGGAACACATCTCACAAGGAGGCGTCCATAAATCCAAATACTATGCTTAGCAATTTCCTTCAACCTTCACTAAATTCAGTTCTGGGTAAAAAGTTGCCAGATTGATAGCCCTGTGAAATGAAGCCCTTAATTTATCCCAGAGGGGGAGATGCCAGAGAGGGTGTAATCACAGGCTTCCTACACTGCTTTGGTGGTCCTGATGGAGGGTATCCGGGGCTGAAGAAGGAAATCAAGCCCAAGGCCTCCATCTCTGCAGCATGTCACCAAATGTCTAGTGAGCTTGCTTTTTGTCCTCAGGGAGACTCTTCTCCACTAAAAACTTAACAGAATTATTTCAGCTAATCCCCCACAGACCCATCAGACAGGAACAAGCTTAATTAACTGCTACTAAATCCAGATGCAAAACAGTACAGGAAGGCTCTCTTGTACATCACTGGAGTTCAGTTTGCCATTCATGGAGTGGCACTGGGGGTAGTGGGGAATAGGTGGCCCTGCTCTGGCTCCTGAACACAGAGCTGCTGCCTTCACCAACAAGGTTTTTCAATCAAAGTGCAGAATTTTAGATGTTCTCCTGAAAGCTGCACATCTTCAGATACATTGGATTCAATCCATGGAAATCCTTCCCCTACCTTGTTTTGTCTTCTGAGCCTTTGAGAGGGTTACTGATGATAGTCCTACTCACTGGTATTGAAGACAATACATCAGGTATCTTTTTTATTTTGAGGTGGAAACATCCAGGCATGATGTCAGACGTAGGACACAGTGTATGTGATGAGATCAGCAAGGCCCTCGCAAACCCCGGGCTAGCCAAGGGTCGCTACTGAGCACAGACAAGATAGGTTTGTGCACGTCCCCTCTGCTCTTGAAAGATAGATGGTGGTTTCTTGGATGAAACATTAGTGCTGCAGTGGGGACTACACATGACTGGGAGCAGCTCTTTGGAGTTTTCTTCTGTTTTTCTCTTCTCAGTTTGAGCCAGTCTCTCAAATTGGTGGTGTTTTCATCATGGAACATTTACACATTTGAAGTTCTTGGTTATCTAGATACTCGTCCTCTTTCATCTGCATTCATGCTTACATACTTTCCAACCTTTTCACATCCACATGTGACCTGGCCAACCACTGGTGACAGAAATTGCAGAATCAGGGGCCTGATTTTCACCGGGCCTAATACAGATCTCACCCTACAACGCCTTCTAGGTACTTTTTATTCTGAGAAGCCTGCCCTAGAAACACATGCTAAAAACAGGCTGCTTCCATCCAAAGAAATTCTGCATTAATCTTGCCCTGCCCTGGTTTCCCAGATAAGCAGAGGAGCATTATCTCACTTTTACAGGTAGGGTTTTATGGGAATAAATATCCCATTATTTAAAAACTATTTTGATTCTGCAGTTATCAGAGAATGCTAAATGTACATAGCCTAAACCAAACCAGCGCACACGTACATTTAACGTCCTGTCTATTTCTTCCCTTCACACTTCCTTCACAAAACTTTACTCTGGATTTATGGTGGCAACACTGACATACAAATCCATCACAGCACACTACTGGGCTCCAAGTACCTATAAGAAGTAAGAGTTTGAGCAGTAAATATCTTGTCAATACAGCTTTGAGAAAAGCTCGCTCTCTTTCTCCTACAAGCAGGTAATGTCAGGCCCTGGCTATAATGCAGACAGCAAAGTTTGTGGAGAATAGCTGCAAACATAATAGCTCTTAGGTCCCAAATTCCTTCATCACTTGCATATGATTTATATTTTATATTTTCCAGGAGTACCTTAAAAGAAATCAAGCAGTGGATGAAAATTAAGTTTGGAGTTAGGTACCTGAGATTTGACTTACAGAGATCATCAATCAGCCTAGCTCTTCATGGGCAGAGAATCTCAGGCCAATGTTTCACCTGCAACTGGCTTTCCTGAACTTGCAACAGGGTTTAATCACAGCTTGCGTTCTCCTCCCCTGAAAAAGACTCTCAGATGCTGCTTTTCAGATCATAAATTCCATATGCAAGTCACCACTGGAATAGAATTTCTTCTTCCCCTTATTGGTTTGTCCCTGTAGGACAAAAGGGGATCTTACAGCAAAACCAACAGCAGAAGCACTGAGGTCACTGGGTAACCAGTGTTGTGTGTTACACCACATACCTCTCATCCCTTTGTAAACCTTTTATGCCATGTCCCACCTCTGCTTCAGGTCACGCATTCTGAAGTGGACTTAGTTCTTTGATCATTTGCTGTACCTGGGAGGAATTTTCATCTCTCAGCCCAATACCACCAGGAAGTGAAGCTTCTATCTAGAGAACATACTGCAAATTCTGTGAGGCTTTCGTCTTCTGGAGTTTTGACACAATGAGCTTAATCCTCACACTGGAGCACAAAGCCTGTCTTTTCTAAGAGAGCAAAACAATGGGAAGTGGTGAAATGATCCTGTCACTGACTGACTGCACGTGCACAGGGGAGTCACAAGCAGTCACTAAGATGCCAAAAGAGGAAAAACCTATCATGAAAAATTCACACTAGTATGTCTGGATTTGTTTGGGTTTTTTTTTGCATAGGATTTGAAACAGATCTTACTGCTTATTCCCAGCTAAGGGCACCACCACACTGCTAAAGAATACTTTATTGTCATGTTTATTTTATATATCATATTAAGCATTTCTTATTTATATATGGAATAAAAATGCATTCTCTTATTTTTATTTATATATGGAATGGATGATATTCCATTTACTACCCTCCTGGGATTCTGTCAGATTTTATTTTTTCCTGTTAAGCCATGTCAGCTAAGTTCAGTGTTTGGATAAGAGATCTTGGGGTGGGGTGGGAGGTCAGGAGACAAGTAGGTACCTATGCCTGACTGATCACAGTCTCTTCATTAGTCCTGAAGCAACACCCAAGAGCATTATTCAGTCACTTCACTAAGATCTTATGTTGTTCAAGACCCTATGACATACCTCAAGATCTCGAGCACTTGCAAGTTTCCACCCAGAGCTGTTACGAACATCTGGCCTAACAGTTCTGTGCAGCATGTTACAGGATGTTTGACCCGGGTTTGTACTTAAAGTCCTGTAGCGTTGCGACACACTACGGTAGATTGGCCGCACCCCTCACTGCTGCATTTCAGCAGCTCCACAGCGATCTCTCAGGAGCTGTTGCAGAAGTACCGTATTTATCACATCTCACTAAATCTCCCTCCCTTCCAAACCACGATACTCAGGTGCCTAACTACTTTTGGTGCATTCTTCCCTTCATATTACCACTTTCATTAGGCAGCTGTTATTATGCAGATGTACAGATTGGGACCTGAGATACAGAAAATAATGTTATCTGCAATCGTACAGATAAGGGACTGTGGATTAGTATTTTAGTTCCCAGTCAAGCATCTCAATAATTCTTCAGTGAGTCAGTAACAGTCAACTGTTGACATCTAGAGCACTTGCATTTTCACCTGCAGGAAACCTGCAGATCTCTGCTGCATTTTTTTCTGTGTGAAACACCCCAGCCTGTCATGTGTTCTGAAGAATTATTTTCTTTTTCAGAACAGTTCAGGATTTATAGTGTTTGCAAATATGACTGCAATTATCTGGTTGCTCTTGGGACTGGGCAGGAACAAGTAAACCAGCATTGAGCTCACTTGGAACAGCTCAGACTCGGAATGGACAGGACAATTTAGAAGAGAATGTTGCTTGCACTGGTCTCAGTGTCCGAATCTCACAGAAGAATGAGCAGCAGCAAACCTGTTACTACAAGGCCTTAACTCAGGTCACTGATTGTAAGGAGTTGAGAGCAGGCAGCTGGAACGCTTTCTCCAGCCTCTGGATTTTAGATATCCCTAAGGCAGGACTGAGGGAAAGAAAAGAAAAATTTGGCAGGGAAATAATGTTGCGTTGGCAGTAACTGCATTTCAGTGTCCCAGTGCAGCTGGCCTTGAGCTGACACCTCTGAGAAGCACCCTGCGTGACTACACAACGCAGCAGTCTCAACTCCAGATTTTTTTGTTGGCACTGTTTGGATCGCAGTCTGCACCCATCACACACATGGCCCATTTCTGCATCAGGTGTCTGAGTTTTCACACACGGACACCATCTCTCATGAGTACATTTAGGCTAAGCCATGCAGACGGAATTTCTGAGCCTAAGGGTGCCGTGGCAAACCTTCCAGCAAGGCTGGGTGGCCACAGCTAGTCTCAGGGGACAGCTGGGACCAAGGTGTACAGCAGGCTGGATTTGTTTGGCCAGGAATATTGTCCTGTCCCTCTGCTATGCTGCTCCTAAGTCCTTATTTAGAATATGCCTCTGTCTTCATCACAATGAAACAGAAAAGAAACTAATGCGTTGATCCTGAATATATTAACATATCTTGGTTTAGACCTAGCATGTCATCTCCAGATGAATAAGGGAATAACATAGAGAACACATCATCTTCTCTTTGCCCCAGACAAGAGACAGAGCCAAACTAGAAAAACACAGAAGGAAGAGCAGAAAGAGCAAAGTGGTGCTCACAAGGAAAACAGACTTATCTGAAACAAACTTATCCCAGTTCTGAAAGCAAGTATCTAGAGCAGGCTTCTGACACAAGCTGGGTACCTGCTATGACCAGGCATGCTGAATTATTCATGCTTTTGTTTATAAATAATGCACTGCCTGCATATATCTAATTTAAACAGACCCGTAAAGCCCAGTGGATCAGTTGCTGCACACTGCCTAGAAGTAAAGATCATCTCACCAGAGTCTCTTGGCTATCTTACCTGCCCCCAGCAAGGCCCTTCTACAGGATCGCATTTTCAAGACAGTTTGTCTGAGCTTTTTGTTGATACAGTGATAATATTTGTACGTAGGAGTTAAGAGACTCAGACAGGAGTGCTGCACTGTAGCAGGACACTGTTTGCTTAGAATTGTCCCCGCATAATTTTCCTCTATGATCACCCTGCAATGACAGCACTTGTGCCCAACAAGGAGACTGCACACCTCATGCTGCAGAGACATTAAAGGAGCTGGTACCCCTACCAAGGAAGGAAATCCTACCTCAGGACAATTGCTCTTTGGTATGATCCAAAGAGCGAAAATAAAGCATGTTCTCAAACCTTAAATACCATACTTGGATGAAAAACAGACTATATCCCCTGCTTCTCTGTACTTGAATTTTGTACATTAGCATCCACCGCCTGAATCTTCGCTGCAACCAGTAGTCACCCTCGACCAACAACCTTCCTGTCCTCAGGAGACGTCTCAGCATAGGCTAGACTTGAGGGAAGTTAGGGTGATTTTCATTTTGTGGTAGCCCACAAGGAATCTGAGGAGGATTTGTACTTCTGAGATAAACACTTTGTAGGCTGACTGCCAGTTTTACCAGCTTTGCTGGTAATGGGGATTTTAAATTCAGACTGACAAAAAAAAAGTCCTGCCTTACACAAGCTCCTGAGAAGTACTGTCTGTCTGAGGTTACCAAGCACCATGTAAGCTCAGTTCTGGGATGGACAATTTTAAGGTTCGTAACTGCACCACATCCCCTGTCCTCTTCCCACATCCAGCAATCAGAACAGCAATATGCCAATGAAACGAATGTTCTGGATTTACTGAAAACAAATATTTCAGAAAAAATCCCCAATATTTCCTCCCTCCCACAAGTGATTTGTTTCATTTCAGCTTAAAAAAAAAAGAAAAAAGGGGAAAGGAGGGGAGTAAGAGGGAAGAAATGTCATTTCAGGTTATTTTGTCACTATTTTTATTTTACCCAGTGATTTCAGCACAGAATAGGACATAAACCATTACCGAAGTCATGTCTTGTTCCCCGTTACTGACATGGTACTTACACAGCTTAAATATACTTCTCCGTACCCATAAGTTAAGTGCTATTTTGTGTTGAAAGTCTTTTTATCTTTAACATTCAAGCATTATTCCCCAGTTATAAGATTAGAAATTACATTTGTTCATATACCACAAAGGGAGAAAACAGCATTCTGGGCTGCATCAGGAAAAGCACTGCCAGCAGGTTGAGGAGAGCGAGCTCCTCTCTGCTCAGCACTAGTGAGGCCTCATCTTGAGTTGTGGCTCCAGTTCTGGATGCCCTGACATAATGCATGGACTGTCTGGTAATGGGACTGGAGCAGCTCACAGGGAAGGCTGAGTGAAGCCTGAAGAAGAGAAGGTTCAGCATGGGGAAGATCTCATCAATGCTTATAGATGCCTAATGGGAGGGCTTAAAAAGAGATGGAGCCAGACTTGGTGCCATGTGAGAAGATGAGAGGCAACAGGCACAAACTGAGGCACGGGCAATTCCATGTGAACAAACAAGAACAGTGCTTTTACTGCAAAGGTGGTCAAACACTGAAACAGATTGCCCAGGGAGGTTGTAAATTCTCCATCCTTCGAAATATTCAAAACCTGACTGCATGCTGTCCTGGGCAACCTGCTGCAGCTGACCCTGCTTTAGTCGGAGAGGCTGGACTAAGCAGTCTCAAGAGGTTTGTTCCAACCTCAACTATTCTCTGAAGAGAGAGGTTTCTTCCAACCTCAACTATTCTGTGAAAAGAGAGAATGGTTAATAAATACCCAAGGTGAGGAAAGCTGGTCTTTGGCCATCAAAGACCATTGTAGTTAATGCCCATTGTGGGTTCCTAAGGCGGCTTCTGGAGACTGGAAGAAACCTCTCTCACCAGAAAGGCCCCAAGTAGTTTTGTGGCCGAAAGGATAGGACCAGCCAACTCTCCTCCATCAATATCAGCAGAATAGGATTCTTGCCTCTGCAGCTTCATTTTTAGCCATGATTTAATCTATGTTACAGGCCCCACAACCTACCTCAAGAGATGTGGAGACCTATTCCCAACAGAAAGTTCAGCATTCATCTTTGAAACAGCTGCTCTGTTTGTCGAGCAGCAGCAATGCTCCTCCCTGCTCCCGTAGCAAATTAGAGACAAAGGACAGTCAGTGGATGTACAACTGATGTGTTTGTTAGCATGGAATACTGTACATCCACAGCAAGCTCAGACTAGAGAGAGGCACAGCGGCACCCAGAACATCAGGGATCAGTTTTTCCCTGAAGAAAAAGGATGAGTTAAATCTCATCAGCAGACAGTGGTTTAATGTCTTATTGAACCACCATTAGCTGTGTCTGCTCCTTCTGTTACAGTCCTGAGACTTCTCAGCTGGCCTTTATCCGACTGGTCATGCAGCACACCATGGACCAGTATTTAGGAGATGGGAGAAAAATTTTGTTTTGTAGGCCTCCTCAGATCAGCTTTAGAATGCAACACTGTCTAGAAAGTGGAATTACTCTCTGGAATTCTACTAAAGACATTTTGGTCCTCAAAAAAAAAAAATCCAAACAATACACCCTAAAAGTAAAGCCATATAGCTTAATGGAGAGGGGGGAATATAAAATAAAAATCAGTGCAGGCTTTATAAGTGAAAATATCCGGCAATAGGTTCAGAAACAGTCCTCTCCAAATGGAAAAATCAAAAGGTGTGATGGCAGAAGGGAGTACTGAAAATCAGGGATGAATGGAATTCTATTTCAAGTACATTTACACTTACACAACAGATGGGGCTCTGCAGAATAGCACACTGTACCATGGCCAATGCACCACAGGAAATTACTCAAATGGCAAACAATGCGGCAAAGGAGTAATTAGACAGTGCAACCTTAGCCCTGTTGTGGCAAGGGTTCAAAAAGGAGAAAACCAATTGTTTGCTTCATAGCTGGGCATTAGTTTGCTATCTATTGCCTATGGACCCATCCCTGGAGGTATTTAAAAGCTGTGTAGGTGTGGTGCTGAGGGACATGGTTTAGTGGTGACCTGGCAGTGCTGGGTTAAAGATGTACTTGATCTTAAAGGTCTCTTCCAACCAAAACAATTCTGTGATTCCATGACACTTCAAAACCAAACCAGGAAGAATCCAAATAAAAGCTCTCATTATGACATGTAGCTGTTATCTCACTTGTCACCCAATTATTTTTCCCTGATAGCTTTTGGATGTAGAGTTCTTCTCATCTTCCTCCTAGACAAAACCTAATTGGTTTAGGTTCAGGATCTAACAGAAGCTGCAGTTTGCTGCTTGTTGCTTCCCAGCAATCCCAACATACATATTTCTGGCTTTGATCTACCACTTGAGAACCTTATTTTCGTATGTTCTCCAACTCTCATCTGTTAATAGGGTTTTCAACATTTGCATGTGCCTGCTGAATCCACTTCATTTAAAATTAAATCACATAGAATTCAGAATTAAACAATGCAATTGGTAGTTATGGATTCATTCCAGATCAACAAGATCTCCAAAGAATTATATCGATTCTGCAAAACTTGGAGGTCTGTCTGGGACAGGGGGTCTGCCCTGTATGATGTGTGCTTATTTGCAATCCCACCCAACACCACCCAGCCGAGCGATTTCAGCTATTTCCCAGACCTTTGTCTGGGAAAGAAACAAACTCTACTGTCCTTATTCAGTACTTATCTGCATGTTCACTCTCATTCGAATGTTCTAACACACACTGCTTTGTCTTCTTGATCAATTCATCCAGGTGGTGTCTGGAGGGATATCTATTTTTAAGAGACAAAAGTCTCCTCCAGGGCTAGTGTGGGGGGAACCTAGAAGAAAAGGTTTCCTGTTGGGCTCTTCCCATAACCCTCCTAGACTCCAGTATCTTTTATACATCACTATTTTGTTTTCCCTCTCACCATTATATTTAATAATAGTACATATGCCACAATGCATACATACACAATCTACGTCCTTATTTCCCCAGTGGATTTCAGCATGCCATGGTGAACCTGGCCAGCTTCCAGGGTTTGAAACATTCCTTTTACAACATGCACTTCTGCTACCTCATGTTTTCCATAAAGGTCTCCAATTTATGTCTTTCATAAATTCATGCAAACCAGGCATGATCACATTGACCAAAAAGACACTTGTGGGTGACCATTAGATAGCAGAAGCCACTGCCTGAAGAGGCAGCAACAGATGTCCTGGCTACTACTTCTACCCACCATCAATGCCACCTCCCTCCACCTTCAACAAAACCCCATCTCAAACAAACAATCCCCCACCCCTAGAAGAACTTTGCTAGATGAAGATATCAAGTTTTTCCTCCCTTAATACCAATGGCATCAGTTTACCCTGTTCTTCACCCAGACTGCAAACATTAATAATACAGAATAAGATTCTCAATTGCCTGAAGCAATTTTATTTTCCACTAGCTGCCCACTAAATAGCAGTTAGGAGCTATTCCAGCAAATGGAGTGCTCCACGGCCTAGGGGGACAACACGCCACATTCTCCTTCACAGTCAGTGCTTTAGTTTCCCTGCAGATTATCTAAATTATCCATAATACAGCCTTCTTCATTATCGCTACATGAGCGGAGCAGGACTATCTGAAATTGTAACATTTCTACAATGCATCACTAACCCCATCATCAGCTCAATATATTCATTAATACTTGGAATATTCAGAAGCAAAAGTTGGATAAATTTCTCAATCCACTATATTCCTGTCTTTGAGGGGGGGAAAAAACCCAAAAACCAAACCCCATGTTTCCACAAGCAAATCAACATAGAATCGAGGGTATCTTTGCTGTACAAGACCTCTTTATCTAAACATTAAACACAAACCCCAGTCTAAATGTTTTCAACGGTAATGACTTGTCTCTTCCTAACATTAAAGCAGTAGTCAATCTTCTGCGATTAGAATGTGTCTTTTCCTAGGACATGTCTATTTGATCTGGGTGGAATATGAAGCCGATAGGAATGGATTAAAACTAGAGAGAGGTTGATTCGGGTCAGACATTAGGAAGAATTTCTTCACCATGAGGGTGCTGAGACACTGGAACAGGTTGCCCAGACAGTTGGTGAAGCCCCATCCTTGGAGATTTTTAAGACCAGGCTGGATGGGGCTCTGAGCAACCTGCTGTAGTGGGAGGTGTCCCTGCCCATGGCAAGGAGGTTGGAACTAGATGATCTTTAAGGTCCCTTCCAACCTTGACAATTCTATGATTCTAATACAAATTTATCTGAAGCATAAAAACTCCAAAAGTCCATTTTCTTCAATTTATGAAAATACCAAGGTACACATCTGGAAAAAGCCTGCACAAGAGGCGTGAACTTCATCCAAACTGTGAATGGACCAAGCTGCTAGAGCTTCAGATGAAGACAGAGCGAGCTTAAAAAATTGCAAGAAGCTGCCAAATGAGTGCAGCAGAACAGCATGGAATACTGTACATCCGCAGCAAGCTGAGACTAGAGAGAGGCACAGCGGCAGACAATTCAGAAGAGTGTTTCTTAGTATGCAAAAATGGAAATTCTTTACCTTACAGAAATGATAGGTCAGAGGATGAAAATCAAATCAAAAACAGAAAGCAGTGCCTATGAGGTAGCATTACTGGGCATCTATAAAAACACAGCTTCTCAGACCTATGCATCACACACAGATCCGGCGCAGGCTCTGGAGAGGAAGCCTTGTCTTTCAGATTGAAGAAATCAGCAAAAGCAGCAATACTGTTGATATAACAGTTGATACAAAATGCCCTTTTTTTTTTTTTTTTTAAACACTGTCCTTCACCAAAGGCTTTTAAGAAAACTAAGCAGCAGTGGAGTGAGAAGGTCCAGGAATGAGTAAGCACTTGGGTAAAAGACAGAATGTGGAGGAGGTGGGCTCTGGATAGTTGGTCAGTACTTGTAGTGGAGGGAAGCAATTTGTGGAATCTACTGAGTTTGTGCTGTTAGATTTTATTCATTCATAGCCTTGAAAAAGGTGTGAGTGGTAAGGCAGGAAGTGTGGCAGTGATGCAAGTACATTCAGAAGAGTAAGGGTGAGATCGGGCTGCGAGACCTGAAGGACCTTACAAGACTGTTCAATAAAGTGAGAAGTAAAATCCAGCAGAAAGAAGCACAAAGCAACACACCCAAGGAAAACAAATCCTAACATTATACATTTAATGACTGGCCACTGCCAGAGCAAGAACCGGAGGTCACCATACTTGGTTCCACCAATTAAGCAGCAGTGAAAAGAAACTAAAAACACTATGGGAATTAGGAAAAGAATAAAGGTCACTATGCCATTGTTTAAATTGCTGTATCTCCCTCTGCCTTGTACTACCTCCTCCCCCACAGGAGGCCAGAGCCCGATTTCCTACCCCATGTGTGTCAATACTTTGTGCTAGTGAAGAGGAGAGCAACTCCACAGTTTATAAAGAAGGAACTGGAGGAAGCAGAACAGCTGCCCAAGCTGAAATTTGGCTGTGAACACTACAAATAAAGACCCTTGCTCTTGGGAAAACAGCAATAGTGTTCTTCTGTTCAAGACACTGATGCTGCCAGGGTAGCTCAGGCCCTTGTGTTGGATGATTTTTTATACATATAAAAAAGAAAAAAATATTATAAGTGTATAAAAAATTATAAAATAATATTTTTTGAAGCTTTTCCTGTTACTGAAAAACTAACGATAAAAGTACAAGAAGAGAGGAGAAAAGTAGAAAGAAAGATTTCCAGGGACAAAAAGGATAATGTAACCTTTGAAAATTTGCTAAGGCTTAAGATTTGTCTACTCAGACACTGCTTTCTACCTCCATTTAATTAGATTTTAATTTTCTTTTTACATCCTTTTCCTCTACAGCTTCTGAGTGGTAATTATTTCAATTGATGTGAAGGAACAGTCCCAAGTCAGAATTAAGCAGCTTATGGAAGTTTGTCTTGTTCCTGGGTTAAACATTCCCACTACGCAGCTGTGTAAGCTGCTTGCAATAATAAAATCCAACAGAAATAATGGAATTGTGCTGGTGAGCCCAGACTTGGCCAGGCTACGGGGAACTTCTCAAGTGGCTCTCAGCACTGTCAGAGATTTAGAGAAAGCATTCCCAGACAAGCAGGCATAGGCAAAGAAACCAAGTAAAAAAGCTCAAGCTCTTCCCTCCAGCGTGCCTTTCATCAAAACAGTATCACACTTGTACACGTTTCATGAACAGCACATAACAAACAGCCCATCTTATACTTAGGTTGCAATAGGCAATTAAACAAATGAGGTCTTTACATTCCACATATAAAATGCCAATCCTCTGTAAAGAGAGCTTCAGATAGGCAGCTTTTACTTCCAGGTGTAAGTTCAGAGCACCTCGCAAAGCAGAAATGAAGGTACCTAACAGCATTAGTTTTTATTACGATTATTGTAACTGTGGATATTTTTGAGGGGTTTGTTGTAAATTATTTGCAAGGGCCTGAGGAAGACAGACAACTCAGAAATTCCATAAAGTTAGCCTTATGTTTTGTGTTTCCACCTCTTTTACCTTTTTACCTACAGCTGACAAAGAAGGGGAGGAGGGGGGGGAGAAGGGAAGCATAAGACTATAAATTTTATTACTGTTAGTTATTAAATCAAGTGTGAGTAGGGGCTGGACAATAATAACCATAAAAACCCATGGAAAACCATGCCTCAGTAACAGCTGTGACCTCTGGCATGCCATCCATTCCGCTATATATACACATTAAAAGTCACAGAAAGCTACTTTTAAAGCATCCGCCTATTAGCAGAAACAGAAGAAAACACATTCTGCACACCCATGTGGCGTATTTCTCACTGGAACAAAATCTCGCTCCATGGAGAGCAAAATTAGAAGACAGTTTTGCATAAACAAAATTCAGCAGTATTATTTGTACATCCCTGTCCGGTATTCAGTAAGAATCTCCACTCTCTGGATAGCTCGTGCCCTTAAAACTATGAGAAATAACCAGATTCCAGTGGAATCTCACAAGCTCTTCATTTCTAGTCGTGCTTTTCAGGATTCAGATATTCTCATTTTTACTCTTTCCTGAGAACTAGGACTCTACAGTCCAACAGCCCATACCCACACAACAGTGCTATTCTTCCAGGGCCTTTTCAGGAGCAACTGCACGCTCCCCCAGATTACAGATATTGGAGCTTAGCTTCCCACCAAATAAAAACAATGCAATGGCTGAAATGAGGCTTGGAGAATATTCTCAGTGGGACCCCTAAACCAAATCACACTTGCACACGGACACCACACACAATATAATCTAAGCTACGAAAACTGGCCAAACTTAACCTGCCTTTCAGCATCTTTTTCTATTTTAGTCCATCCTTGCATTCCTTTAGGTTCTCCTTCACGTTCCTGTGAAAGCTGACACACTTCTCTTACATGCCTATTATCAAAGGTACATTTTTGTGGACCTTCCTCCCCCAGTTTGACTGAAGCCCCCCTAAAATCCCCTTCCACATACGCTGCAGCTAACTTGCTAGCTGAGGACAGGAGAGCAGAAGCTGTGTTTCAACCCAGCACCATACAACCCAGCAGGGAGAAACGTCCTGACACGATCCAGGATAAAGAGTCATTTCTAAATCCACAAGAGGAGTTTGCAGACCGATGTATGGCCATACAGCGTTTCAGCCTCATTTCTTAACTGCCCAGCTGAGATGTACAAACTGACCTTTAAGCAATTCCAAAAATAGGACAGGATAAATCCCTTATCTGACACATTAAAAGCTTTGTGCAAAGAAAACCATTTATGACATATAAGAGGCTATTTCCTTAATCTTCTGAAAGATAGAAAGCATCACATATTCCTTGCTACTTCATGCTTCCTTCTGAACTATATTTAGAAGCCAGTATTTCTAAGCACAACCACTGATTATTTAGACTGTTCCTACTGTTGCCTGTCCGAGCCTTTCCCAGGACCATGACAGGCTTGGGGGAAAAGGCTGCCAGAGATAACTACCAGGAGGGCCACAACCAGACTACAGATGATCTTTCAACCAGATTCCTCCTCAGCCAAATTGCTCTTAAACTTAATCTGCATGTTCATATTCCTGGGGAATCGGGATGGTTCTGTCTATTTTTTTTCTAGAAGCTGGCTGTATTTGTATCTTGCATACCTGACAAAGAATTCTCACCCTCAGCCCTCCTCCTCTTTTATTCAAATCCACTCATTCTCTTATCACAGGCTGCAATTTCTTCAGGCAGGGAATGCTCCTTTGTTTTAGAGTGGGTCAGCGATTAGCAGAACAATAAACTTTACTAGAGCTTTAGGTTTTACTAGAATGCAAGCACATAAAAGGAGCATTCAGACTCCCATTAGACCACCCCCACACAAGTCTTTTTCCAAGAGAAAACGTGGGAGTTTTTAAGCTAATGTCTAATCATTTCATATACAGTGCAGCCACCAGGTATGTCCTACGCCAGGGGTAATCATGATGTTCAAGGAACATCCTACAACTTATAAACACCTGACTGGGTAATAATCCAGTTGGAGACCATTTTATGAAGCAGTTTTCTGACTGAAACTACACATTTTCTAAGCAATCACCAGGATGACACGAGAAGCAACAGGCAGCTCTCTGTACTGAACATCCAGAACTACCCACAGCCGGCATGCTCTACATGGCATTGCTGCTCAGTCACACCAGGGACTGAGAAGGGACCAGAGAAACAACTCACAGTTTGAGGTTCCAGGACTGGCTCATGTAGGTTTTTTTCATCCACAGCTCGAAGAAAGCGTGTCGAAAAGACCTCAGCAACACTCTGTCCTGCTCCAAATGGAGGAGTTTCTTTCCCTGGACACCAGAAAGCTAGGTTTGAAACCTCTTTGTTCTTTGTGGTCAAAGCTCATGAGATAATGAGCTGCACATGGGCCCATCCCTGCTGCGCGGCAGCACCTGTGCCACTCCTGAAGAGCCTGTCCACAAAAACCTCCAGCCCTTCTAACTTCTGTGGAGTCACCCCAGCACCACACTGTCCAACTGTCACACAGTCCAGTGTGTCACTGTGAGGTGCCCCTTTGCAGTCACGAACACACCTCTGACACACCATAGAGGCACCATGTGAACCCCCTAGAGAGCAACATACACCCACAGAGAGGATTTTCAGTCTTTTTTTTTTTTACCTTCGGAGACAAAGCTCATGTCATGAAGTTGTGAGGGGCCCTCCTCCGATGATTCTGGAATGACCTGGCTGATTTCAACCAAACTTAAAAGAAGATTGAATGGCACAAATGTGATTAGTATCCTAAAGATGTCATAAAAGCATTAATGATCTGGCTGACAGAAGAGATGCTGAGTGACCTCTTATTAAGCACCAGGCAATCCACAGAAGAGACAAGCTTCATTAATACCCCCAGTAGGGGCTGCTCACAACCTCTGAGATCTCAAACTTAATCTATCACAGGGTATTAGTCTATAGGAAATACAGCTTCCTTAGGTGTGAGATGCCATGATCTATGGGGTTTAAAACCCCCTCATTAAAAACACAGCTTCAGAATTTTAATAAATACACTTTTCTATATTTAACTGGTTAAGGCAACAGTTTCTTAGGTAAACACTTGAAAACGCAAATAAGCATATGAAAGAAATGTTGTGTTCACTTTTAAAATTGCCAGTTACACAGAAACAACTGTTTTCATTATCTCTTATTAGCATAAACAGGACAAAGCCCACATGAACAGTTGCTGATTGGGTTCACCCAGCAGGTTACCTGCTCATTGCTATTGCCAGGCACCTCCCAGAGAGCTGGGTAAACTTTAGGGAAGTGCGTAACTCTTAAATTCTTTTCTTGTTTCGCATCTCCATGTAACAGGGCCATTAAAAAGCTTAAATGCATTTCTCTTGCTGGGGTTGATAGTGTAGTCGTGAGCTGCTGGGTAACCGCACTGCTGGCTATGAGGAGTCAGATGGCACTGAGAACACCAGCGCTGCAGTGCCACCCTGTCTAGGATGGGGAAGGGTTGGTTTGCCTTTGTCAGGGAGGTTGCAGTTAGGATGTCTCACGTGATATGTGATTTGAGACTTTCTGGTGTGTACAGGCTTGGCTCAGACACCGAGAAATGTTGTTTAATCCAGGCAAGCAGAAATAAATAGCCTGTCTATGGGTTCTGAGTGTAGGGTGGGAGAAGTAAGCAAAGGGCAAGCATCAAATTAGAATTATTTGTACGTTTACTGCATAAGCTATTTAATATAAGTATGTGGGGCTTTCCACTTACTCTCCAGGATAGCTCTTGTATTATACAGCACTTTATCTATGGTCAAGTACTTTACACGGTTAAATTAGGGAAATAATAAAGCTAATATGATACAGAGATGGAAAGACAGGTGGGAATCTGTGAATAATTCTGTGTGCAAGAAGAAGGGGACCTGGGGTTTAGTAAGGACCCTATTGATTCTTTTAATTTTCTATGTCTTATAAGAAATTGAAAGGCCCTTTGAAAAAATATCTTGTTTTACTGGTTCTCTCTTTTTGCTTGTTAATTCCAAATAATTGAGGTAAAAATGAGTAACATCTATTTACCAATATTTGATGTTTCAGATCACCAGACAACAATGTTCACGGTGTTCTCAGGATTGACCTCTCCAGCTGACCTGAGGGCAGTTTCTGCATGAGACACATCAAGGCATGATGACGGTGATGTGACCAGTATACATACATACAGTTTGTAAGCAGACTGCACCAGCGTAAAAGTTACACTCTGTGTGCTTGAGGAAAGAAAGGGATTGAAGTTACAAAATTTTTGCAAAAGAAACTGCAGTGGTTAAATTTAGGATTAAATATCTTAAAACTCTAAAAGAATTGGAAATATCTTGGACATTCCCTGTGAAGTGCAACATTTCTGTGTCTTTGTCCCAACTTGAAACCAATCCTCTTTAGTTGAGCAGAAGTTAAGAACAGGGTTCACATTGAAAACTGTTCTGCACGTGTTTCCTTCAACCCTGCTTTGAGTGTTCAGTGAAAGCAGGACAAGGACAAGCCATTTCTGCACGAGTGATTACATATGGATAAACACAAAATGAGCAACTTGACCCTGGGAGGCATCTTCTGTAACCTCAGCCAGGCAGCAAAGCATTTCAACACTACCACAGGAGTTTTGCTGTCGCACCAGTCAGTTCCTGCAGATGAAGACTGAACATCAGTGCTAGAGAAGCAACTAGTGGCATTAAGAGGTTCTGCCCTACTCGTCATCCTTTGCCTCTGAGATAGAGTTAAGAGGATCAAGTCAATCCCTTGCACTGGGAGGAAAACGGTCACAAAACCATGAGTAATACAATGCTCATAACCCATGTGAGTGATGGGGTTTTTTGCATAAAGCCATGACAATCCTCTGGCGGATTACCAGAAGGCAGCGCTGGAACTCTCACTGAAGATGCCCACGTGAGCAAATGAGATAGTTGTACCTTCATGAGGTCATAAGAAGAAATTCAACTTGCATAAAAAAATTTATAAACTACAGGACATCAATAGTTAAAAAACATTTAAAAGAAGCTTAAAATTATCAGACATTATTTAGGAGTTTGGCACCCCTCTTGGATTAAAGTTTTAGTAAAACCTGCACTCCCGAGAAAGAGTGGAGAAGCACAGAGACTGAGGGTTACTGTTTCTTTTAAAAAATAACACTGAAGCTAATACTCTGTATTTCTTACAACACAGAGACAGGGTCTTGGAAGGTGGATGATGCATTTTAAAAAATGCTAAAATGTAATGTTTGTAGCTTTGTTTGTCCCCTACAGAGGTAGAACAATGGCTGGAGCCCCCAGCCCCTCTAGCTCTAAGGCAACCAGCTCCCAGATGGTTACTTGCTTA
>JAAGNO010077422.1:0-21683 GCA_033439905.1 Ceryle rudis
TTCCTTTCCTTTCCTTTCCTTTCCTTTCCTTTCCTTTCCTTTCCTTTCCTTTCCTTCTTTTCTTTTTTTTTTTTTTTTTTTTAAATTTTCTTTTTTTTTTAATGTTCAAAAGAATTCCCTACCAGGTGGACAGTTAGAATTATCTTAGGTTTTGGATTTTCCAGAACCTTTAACCTCCTTCTCTAAAGCTTATCTCTCTAGAATATTATGGTTTCTATCAGTTCACTTTAACTCTCATTAACTCCTTCAGCCTCCTCCATAAGTACTTGTTTTAATAGTCTTTAGTGTTTATATCTTAGTGTCAGGGAAGTGGAGATCCCTGAGTCACATCCCACATATCCATTTCTGGGACGATTTTTCACTTGTCCTCTGGCAGCAGTGATCTTAGCCTGGGAGAATGCTGTGCTCACAACCAGAGTCCTTGCCATGAATTTACAACCAAGAAACAATGGGGATTGAATTAAAAAAAATAAATACAAAAAAAATTCTTCCCCCCCCAGGAAACTGTAGGTAGACAGTGCTGGTCAGAGGTACCCAAGCCAGCCCTGAATGGAAACACATAGCTATTAGGACCAAAAGACCCTGTCAGCTCGGTGCTGACATTGTGGTTATTAAGGAACAGTGGTGCAGATCAGAGAGCTTGCTAGAGGGTAAGAGTCTGAGGCAGGGGCCCAAACTCTCTCAAGGAAACAGTACTCTAACGTTAGCCACGTTTTGCACTGGCAGCACAAGCAGTGTGCTTCTCTAGTGTAGTAAGAAAATGTTCTCTCTAACTGCAGAGACTAGAAAGAAGCCAGAGCATAACAGGATCAGTCTCTGGTCTTTCTTCACCGCTTTCCCTTTCCTTTGGTAATTTGAAAAATGGCATATAGTGGCTGGGCTACTCTGTGATTTTTGGATGGACTTTGCCTCTGGAGGGAAGAGTTACTCTCCAAAATAATTATATAGCCCTTTCAAAGTAATTATAGACACCCAAGCTGATTACAGCCTATTGATGAGTCTAATGATGGACACATTGTCTCCATGTCCCTGATGTGACAGAAAGCATGCTTTCTCCCTCCAAATACCTTACCCTGCTCCCTGAAGACCCTTCTGCTGCTGTTGAGCATCAGTGCTAATACTGTTGATATCCTAGCTGCTTCTAGAGTGGTAGCGGATGTTTTGTTGTTCACAGGTAGGAAAGCTGAAAGCACAGCAGTCATCCACTGTCAGAGTGCAGGCCCATGCTCAGGAAAGCCTTGTGAAAGAGATTCAATGGACTGCTAAATGAGTCTACAGTCAGGCAGAACTGACATCAAGCAGCACTTTTTGGTTTTGAAAATGTGTTGCCTGGAGGCCAGGAAACAGTGAGGTCTACCTTACCTTCAGTCCCTTGGAGATTTAATGTATTTACTCTTTGTCAGTGTCTTCGTACATAGAGTTCAGGAGCACACAAGCAGGACTGCTGAAAGAGCTGCACTGCCCCTGGGTCCTGTTCCTACTCAAAGATATAAATTATTAGTTTTCCCTTTGTCCTCTGACTTTCCTTCACGTACTTTCAATGACACAACTTTGGTGACTATCACCAGCCTTTTCTACTTTGGCTCATCCCTCCTGATGGTTGAGTCATTAGATTTTCATTGTCTACCTGACACAAATAAAAAGTCTCTTCAAAAGGAGACTTTCTCCAGGGCTTTTGTTTTGAACACTGGTTTATGCTGAGACTTTGGCATGGGAAGCACAGGTTCACACCTAGCTGTTACAAGAAGTGAGGAGAGTCAGAGGATCAATTGACCTACCCCCATACAATCAAATTCTGCTGCCTGGAGATGTTCTGGGCCATGAGAAGCATCCTCAGGGGCCGTCTGATGTGTCAGAAGAGGGAGAGCTGTGCCTTTCCATAAAGATGCCTGGGGATGACCTGGGCTGGAATGACCTGACCAGCTCGAGTCACTGGGCTTTCCCTTCTGCCCACTTTTCTACTTTCACAGTGATGTAAATAACATATTTTGCAGTCTGAAGTCATCTGACAGGTTCTTGGTAACGTTCCCCCGCACTGACTTTTACTGCCTTATAGGTGAGAAGTTGCAGAATGGCTGCTTCTGTCAGAGGAAAAGAGGGCAGGGAGGAAGATGAGGGAGCTGGCAGGTAGCAATGTAGTTCAGCATGGATGTGAGCAAGGTGGTGCACAGGCATGGATGATGAAAAATCTCTGACATTTGATACAGAAATCTGAGAGAAAGAATACAGGGAGGAAAGTTTATAGTCAACTACTCCATAAACAGGAGAAAACCAATGAGCTAAAGATTCTGTGAGTGTTCTCTTTAATGAACTCAAACTCTGCTCAGCAGTGAAAATCAGAGAGTCAAGCTTTATTTTCTTTGTCTTTTTTTCTAAGTCAAATTTCTCAAGCTGTTTAGGTCCCCAGAGACAAGAGGAATAGGGCTTTTGTGGCACTAGAACTTAGATGACTTGGTAGTTTTGGCTAATTCCATGTGTCTTTAGCCATTAAACTATTTTTACAGACCTGCTGGCCATTATGACAAGGTGTTACCGCGGTCACAAAGTGACTGGACAAACACGACTCTCATTCACTCCACAGATGTCCTAACCCACGGGACAAATGTTGGGCTTTGGCAGACCCAAAGCAATACACTTTCAGTGCCCTCACGGCTGTGGGAATCCACATGGGCAAAGGAAAGAAAATGTTGAGAATTGGGGAAATTTGAGAATCTGGCAATGAGGAGTGGGGTTTCTGAAGCTAGGGCTGGTCCTGGTCTGCTGCCCGTCCTGTGGCATGTCTCAAAGCCATCGATTAGCTTCTTAAGGCATCTTAAGTGTCAATCCCATTCTGCTATTGGCAACATAAATGATTCATGGATATGTCTCAGGCCTCACTGATGGTGGCTGTGTGCTGGAAACACCTAGGAAACTAATGTTTAGTAAAGTCCCTTTGTATGAAGTACTTTATGTCCTGCACTAATTTAAGACTCCTTTGTGCCTGCACAAGTGTGTGACAAGTGTAATTCATTGCTGCAGAATGTTACTGAGGCAAATGTAACGTTAGGGGAAGGGAGAAAAACACCACATTAAACTGAACTAGCTTTGCTCTGACTGGTGCATCCTTGATAGACTTTTTAGCTTCGCTAAGGGACAAAATGTAGCCGTTCTTCATGATGCTGCATCAAAAACGGGAAAAAGACAGTGTGAAGAGAGAAAAACTCCCAAGCATATCAGTCCTTTTGTTGTTGTTGTTGTTGTTGTTGTTGTTGTTGTTGTTTTGTTACTAGATAAAACTTATCTGAATGTTTTAGATTACAAAATCTGAATAGTTTTATGTTTCATAATGCAAAATGTAATAAGGGAAAGTACAAGAGGCTTACAGTAATACCCGCCTCCTCTTACAGCTGCCAACTCAACATTCTTGTTAAGTGTGTTTTACCTGAAAACTAGGAATGTATGCTGAGGGTGATGCATTGTCTGGAAATAAAATCCACGAGCAGAGCTGGCAGTTAGGTAGAGCATCTTTTTTTTTTTTACTGTAAATACAATATGTATCTCTGTGTGTGGCTATGACTTAGAGAATCATAGAACTGTCTGGGTTGGAAGGGACCTCTAGAGATAGACAGTGATCTCAGAATATGGGAATACTGTTTGACAGAAGGAACTACTCCTCTGAAACCTTCTTCTGTGTCCTATGACAAAAGAGTGCATTTGGGTATAGTCACTTGACAGTGACACCCCCAAAGAGGCAGAACCTTGTCTGCACTAGGATCAACCCAATGTTAGTAGGAGACACGGACAGCCTTGTTAGGCATGTCTCTGCTGAATAACCTTGTGGCCTTATCCTCATCACCCCACGTCATTCCTTTACCCTAGCTTGTGCTTTATCCCCTGGCCCCTTTGTTCCGTCTGCAATTAGTGTGTCAGCCTTTCAGGGCACTGACCACATCCCCTTATCTCTGTGGTGGCTTTTGTGACCTTAACATAGATGAATAGAAGACAATGACCTCTCTCATATCATTGCTTTGGATGATTTTGGCAATTTCTCCTTTCTGATCTAGAGTACATTTAATCATGTAATACAGAGACTTCTGTCTGGATGGCATATCCTGAATAAGCTGCCGAAATGGGAGAGTTTTCTATTCAGCTGCATTCCATGGTAGACTATTAGAGTGGATATACCCCCCTCTCCCTACCTTCATTATGGGGATATCCAGTGGAATTTGCCTTGGATGAAACCAAAAAGTTTCAACACTTACTCCTTGCTACTGCAGAAAAATAGAGGACAGCAGAGATGCGTGGGAGATGAAGGTTTTATTCCTGGTCTGGTCACTGATCTCCTATGTGACCTTGAGGAAGTTGCTTCACTGCAGTACCTCAACCTCTCAGCCTGTACTTTTTGTATCCTGACTACTGACATTTGAAGTGTTTTCAGGGCAGGGATTGTGTCTGCATGCTTATGAAGTGGCTCACCAGCCCTGATCTTGATTGGGATCTTAAGGTTCTTTTGTAACATTGCTAAAATGAGCAGATTTACTGACAGAGAAAAATAGTTTTACTGACAAGAGAAAGAAGTTCTAATATAGATATGGAAATGAAGGGACAAACAAGAACAGAAAAGCTGTGAGGCAGAGCTTGTCAGTTACCATAAGTGGCCATGTTACTTTAACAAAAGTTACACAACTTTCAGTGTCTGAACAACCAATTCAGCTGGTAATAAGACATTGTATTAAGAAAAAAAAAAAAAAAAAGTAAGTACCAAACAACAGACACACACACCCCCCAAACCAAAACACCTACTTATTTTGGGGTAAACGACTTTCTTTTCTTGAAATATTTGCTGTAATTGGGATGGAGGAGGTTAAAGTTCTCAGAAGACTGTATTACTTTATGAAGTTTCTCATGGTAACTTAGGGATTCTCCTTATGGGGAGATTATGCTTTAAATCCTTTTTGTGCTATGGTCTGAAACAGATCTCTTAGCAGAAAAAGATCTCAGTGCCCATTAGATGCTGGAGATCATTTTGATAGAGGAAGAGAGATGCTATATATCTCTAAGCCACGCTTTTAATGCTTGGGTCTTGCAGCTGATAGCATAGGCAAAAATTAATAGGGATCTGCACTCTTAGTAGGGGTATGCACCAGCTGCAAGACTGGGTCCTCGAGGAAGAGCTAGCATCAGCCCTGCTTGCACAGACTTGCAGATACACTGCCTAACAGCCATGCAGCCAGGAAACATCTGTATTTTCAACGGAGCATCTAAAGCGTGTCGCCTGCCTCTCCAGAAACAGTCCCTAATCCTATTTATGACCCCATGACTGACAGGCATCTGCATTCCAGACGAAGTACAGAAGAGTTCTCAATTACAGGAAATATGTAGAAAGTTGCAGCAGGTTATTTGCTCATTAGCCTTCCCCCTCGGCGACTGTGGGAGTGCACGGCATGTTGGTAAACCCTCCTGCTGCCGATCATTTGTTTGGCATAATGTGATCAGCCATTCAGTCATAATGAAAAGCTAAAGCCTCGAGAGAATCCAAAGGTTGGAGTTCAGCGTGGCTTCTTATGAAGATAAAAGGGGCAGAGCTAATTCTGAACGGATGTCATTTGTGTTTCCATGAGGCTGTGTCTGCTTTTATCTGCCCGAAGCTGCAGCCCTTCTTAGTGTATAAGGATTTCTCAGTGTCACTGAATTCCCTGATAAAGGGTAACAGGAGTTTCTCATCTCTCATGGCAGCGTCTTTTGGGTGGAACTGACTTCCAAAGGGTCAGCTGATGGAGCCCACCAGGCTCTGTTCTCAGCAGTCACGTAGCAATGCCCAGTTCTAACACGGTGTACATTATCCTATTCCAACTTCACAGGTGGGGAACTGAGATGCGGGATGAAACACGACTGTGTCAAGGTCATCCGTCTTGTCACTGCTGTATTATAAATTCAGTTTGGTGCTTTAATTTATCTTGCTTTTCACCCAGTGGAAGCACAACTTAGACATGGTAATTTGATGTGTTTCCACTATGAATTCTAGAAGGAAGGAATGAAGCTATTTTCCCTGTGCTGGCTTGTTTTCTTAGTGATTACAAAGTGCCATAGAGTTCTTGTTTGAAAATTCCATGGACATGGGTTGGATATAGGAGATAAGAGAATGAGCACCCAAAACACTTTGGGCTACAAACCAGCCAAAAATGCTGTGACTCTTCTGTTGCCCACAACAATCTGATTTGCATAAATAACTCTTCTCCTGAATATTTATACAGAATTAAGAACAGGAACACTGTTTTCCCTTCACTGCCTCCCCTCTTCATCACTCTGTAGCTTCATGAGTATGGCACTTTCCGTGAGAAGCTTTTTGGGTGGGAAGAGGAGTGATGACTGTCTGCACATCCTGGTTGAAAGGCTGCGTGTACTTCATGAGATACTGGATGAAAACCAAAGCAGGTGTGCATCTTCTCAAGGTGGTTTTGTGTCTCTGGTTCTTACCAGCCTTCTCTTTTTTCCCCATACTTCACATGAAGCATTTCCTGTTGGGTCAAAGAAAACAACTCACATACTGACTGAAAAGGTCTTTTCTGTATATTTTTCACGTAACACAGAGGGCCAACGTAATTTCAACAGTATCTGAACAATCAAATAAGAGGATCATTCAGTAAAGGAACCAAAAGGAGGAAAATCAGTCATCCATAAAAGGTTCCCGAAGCCCTGGATGCATTCATGGGCCTTTGGATAAAACCAGATTTTTAAAAAACCAAACCGGTGGAATTTTGGAGGCGGTGGTTCTGTAGTTAAGTCTGCTGCTAAGCTTCCTGGTGTTCTCAGTCACTTCACTTACCTCTGCCTGCTGAACAGAAGTCTGAGTGCTCTAAACCAAAACAAATGCCCTGTCTAGACCAGTAGCCCATACTGAGGGGTGGCTCAGTGGGTACTCTGGGAGATGAAAAAAGAAGCACAAACATTTTCCCAGTTTCTGGAGACATCATGACCCAGAACAGGCATCTAAACCACTGTGCTAAATATCTGTTAATGGGGCAAGTCTCCATAAATCATTCTCCTGTATGACTACATCTATAGCTTTTGTCTCAGTAATACCCTACAATGAATTTCATAATTCAGTATAATGGTGTGGAAAGGCGGTGTTACTTTCTTGCCACCTTGTGTCTTTTCTATTTCCTGTACCAGGCTTTTACGTTTATGAACTGCCTTGTACCCTGGATTTTGATTTGGATTCTGAGGCCTAACGCAGTGCTCATAAACATTGACTGACTTATCCTTTAGACAATGAAAATAGCAGCCTCTGGCTGGTGTGACTGAAGAGAAAAGAGCAATATCTCAAATACTTTTGATTAACCACGCAGTAGTCATGACAATGGAATACAGAAAATTCCTTTGAATTCTTCTTTAAGAGTAGCATTTTCATTAAAAACAAAAGTCAGGCATCCTTACACAGATCAAGGTATATCTCATCTTGCAAGAAGTACCATTGTTCTCACTGGTTGAGAACAACGCACAAGCAAGGTCCAAGGAGCAGCAAGGAGCAGCAAGGAGCAGCGAGTACTCTAAGATGAGCCCAGTGACCACGTGGATGCCCTGTATGCTTACAGCCTGTCTGGGTGTTCCTGTGACGCCTCACCAAACTGAGAATCAACACTCCATGAAGCTGTGTCCGGCTTACGTGGGATGGGGAATTACATATATTTCAAAGTTGGCGTCTGGCTGTGCCTGGGGCTACTCTTTTACATTTGCTGGCTCCTGATAGATAGTCTGATCTTGGTAAATTAGATGTGCTTTTAAGAATAGTGTAGGGAAATGCACATTAAAGCTGCTCATGGAGTGCAACTGCTTCTCAATGGTGAGTTAAAGCCGTTCAATGTGGCATTAAACCTAAATCAGATTAGATAACTTTTTGTCTCGACCTGAACATAACAGTGCTTCAGATAACTATATATAGGCAGTGGAAAAAATCCATTGCCTATAACTAACATTGTTTACAAAATTCTCTAAATAAGGCTATTTTCCATTGCCAAATATAAACTCTTCAGTTCAGCGGGAAAGCCGAAAGCCAAAAGCCCTGCAGAACTCCCTTTATCATCTCTGATGCTTGGCCATCAGAAGAGTGAAGCTGTCATGGCACTCCTTAGTACTCTTTCTTGGCTTGCATCTTGACCCACGCCTTAACAAAGCCAGGAGAGCCTTTCCATTGACTTCTACATTACCTGCAACTGACCCAGTGATCCAAGATGTTCACACTCGGTTGTTTCTTTTCAGGATTTCGGTTGTTTCTTTTCAGTCGATTATTTCGACTTCCAAGAGGCAGAACATACAGGATACTAAGCAGAACACTGACTGAAAGACTTTACAATGTCTCTTTACCTTAAGAGTGAAGCTTATATAGGTGCTTACAACCTCTGTCATTTTCAGACTGGTTTTGGCAGTTCTGTGCACGGTAAGAAGGAGCTGAACACTCACTCCCTGTGCTGAATAAATAAATCTGACCACAATGTTGTTGCAAGGGAGTCATTCCAATTACACTGTAATATCTACCAAAACAGTGTCATGCCTTGGAAACAGAGGTATCCAAAAACAATAGTTATGTAGATTATAGTAATGATTGGTTTATGTCTGCTGGGGAAAGGGGAAAAGGAATCAAACTGAAGTGGTGAAAAAGTTAGAATATGCAAAGTGGGAAGAGATCTTCTGTTCTGATAACTGTGCACATGCTGAGCAGGCAGAAACGTGGTCTTCTGAGGTGTGCTGAGTCTTTGCATCCTGAGCTAGTAGCTCCCTGCCCTGTCTGACAGGGATACCATTGTCTTCCAGCGATTTCATCTTTAAAGAGTGTATAAATCATTGTCTCATATTTGAAAAATGTTCTTACCATAGAGATGGACAATGCTAAGACAAAAGAGTGGAAATAAAAGAGTTGCAAAATATTAACTTAAAAATTATAACTAATTCCACACTTCTCTATTCCAGAGAAAGGTATGATCATGTGAAAATAAGGAAATTGATAATTATTGCCCATCTGTTATGAAAAGACTTCTACTCATCGGGGCACTGCAGGCTTCTTAACATTTTTAAAACTGTGCTTCATTTTTATGCATCAACACATGAAGCACTTTTACAGAAGATCCATTCCAAGTAGCAAATGGGGGATCTAATGCTACAGAATTTCCAGACATCTGCTTCAGCTTGAGAAGAGTGTCACCATATACTGGTTTTGCACTGTGTGAAGCTAAGCATGTGTGTAAGTCTCCATATAAGTGGATCCTGAATATCTTGGTTCAGGTGACACTTCTTTTTTACTATGTATGTTCTTGAAATTGTACTGCAGTGCTGAATCAAACGGAATACACGACCCTGGCCTCCAGTCCATTTAGGAAATAGCAAAGACATTCTAGCAATTTTGCATTTTTTCTTTTAAGTGCCTTTCATCATTTATATAAAACACATAAGAGATAAAATATTTGAGTCACCCTAAAACTGGGACTTTTTGTCAGCTAAGACCTGACAGCAGGGAGGCTAGTGTCAGGCTGGCAACCAATACCCAGTCTTCAACTGGACTTGAATTTTCCTAATTGCCTGTATTACTGGTAGCTGACAAACAAGGGCATAACCAGCAGTGTATAAGCTGCATGCCAGGCACTAATTTCCTCTCACGAGCCAGTGTGTCCCCAGAGACTTTCCTCTTCTATCAGATCATTGCCCTGTAAGGAATGGATTTAAAACGCAGCTATCTGGGAACTTTGATGTATGCGCTTGAAGCAAAGCTCTTTCTTGTGGCGTGCTAGAGACGAATGCTCCTTGTCCCTCAGCCTCTTCCCTCCCCCCATCAAACATGAGATACAGAAATCAAGTGGGTAAACTCCTAAGAAACTGATGTTTTACCACTTGGCGCTTCTCTGTAGCCAGGAATGGAAATGTACAGCGGTGGCCCTGTGCTCTGATTTCATAGATGTGGGGATCTGAAATCGGCTCTGCAGATCTAAGAGCAGGATTTTCCCTTTGGTCTTTGCATCTTGGCTGAGTTCTTGCTAAACCACTTGGCCTGTACATAAGAACCTAATCCATGACGTCCTGCCATGCAGCAGGCAGCCTGAAGTTTCTTCGCCACAGAGCTTTGAATTACTAAGATTGTTAGAACAAGTGGCTAAGCCAGAATGGACACTGCCTTATCTAACTCATTGCATTTGGAATGGCTTCATGCTTCACAGTGCTTTACAGATGCTTTTTTAGAGAGTTTAAGCAAAAGACAGCTACCAGAGGATAAGCTGTTTCTGAAGACATTTGGCTCTTGCAGCTAATTCGCTTGCCAAACAAAACGCTGTGTTCCAATTCTGTGAGAACCACTGAAAACATTTCTCCTGCTGTTGTCTGCTCTACTCTGCTTTATCAAGCAAGTGCCTGTTGTCTTCACTAGACAGGAAATCTCTTCTATAGTCTCTCTTTTTTTCTCCATCAAGGCTGCTTCTTTAGCTTCCTTACTTTTCCTTTTGCAAATATAACAAGTTTCTGCTGCTGGCTACTTTAACTTCTTCCTTATCACATTTCTTTTCAGCCAACGGTCTTTACAACAACCTTTTATTACCTTTAGAAATAACAGCAGTGAAGAGGCAATTTCACATAGTCGAAAATGGCCAGCAGACAATTGCATGCTGAATAGCACTTTCATTTGTGTAGAGCATTGCCTGACACATCCCTGGCCGCAGGAAATTGCACTCCAAGCATCGATATTTATGCGTATATGTGCATCTAATGTGCGATATGATAGCATTTGATGCGGCAAAAGATGAATTTTTAAGCTCCAATACAATGAAAAGGGTATCTATCTGCTTGCTTGACTAACTTCTTGTTTCTACATATATTCAAGGGGGCACAAATCCAACTTTTAAACAATTACACCAAACTTTATAGCAAGCTATAAAATGACTTATTGTATCAAAGCATAGTTGTATCATGGAATAATCTTACTCTGCCCTCACGTCTAGAGGGACAAACACTTAAAGTTGCTTCATGTTAAAGCAATGAAGAAAAAAAACACTTT
This sequence comes from Ceryle rudis, assembly GCA_033439905.1. Classification (NCBI taxonomy): domain Eukaryota; kingdom Metazoa; phylum Chordata; class Aves; order Coraciiformes; family Cerylidae; genus Ceryle; species Ceryle rudis. The sequence continues at coordinate 11,015 of JAAGNO010077422.1, forward strand.
CTTTTTTTTCCCCCTCTCCAGGCAGTAAATCTTTTGGTACCTAATTTTTTAGGAGTATGTCTCTGGAAAGGGCAGTCTGGCTCACACAGTAAAAGGTTTCAAACTCTCTGAAGTTTCTTAGTCCTGATTATCTGGTACCTCCCCCAGAGACATTTAAATAATCATTGGAACTCTTCCTGTCTAATTTTCTTATCCCTGCATAGTTGTGTTAATGCCTTACAGGGTACCTTTATTTTAATCCCAGGATATAAAGAAGTCCCTTTAAGTGATTGCCTTTGAATTTCCATTATTAAAAAGTCTCAAGATGATAAACCTAACCTCTTTCATAGATTACATGAAGTCTTACCCTGTTAGTATTGTTTACATTGTGTAATATTAAAAGCAAAATCCAGGGTCTAATTGCCACATGTTCAATATCTGTCACCTTACCTTGATAGCTTCAGAGTTGTTCTTGGGTGTAGGAGTCAGCCCATGGATCCCTTCTAATCTCACTCCAATGCATATTGCCTTCAGAGTTGCTGCTCCAGAGTGATCAAACTATAAGAAAAAGCAGATTCAGGCCCAGATATTCATTAAGAATCCCACTTTAAGTTACATCTGGTGAGTTTTCATGACGTGTTAATAACATGCAATCAATCAGGATGATGGCACGCTGTAAAAAAGCTGCAACCCACACAGCCACACAAAACGTGAAGTGGGAACTACTGGGACTAAGCGTAGGGAAGTGGAGTCTGGTATCACCCTCACTGAGATGACTGTGAAATAATACAAATTAGTGGTGTAAATAAGAGCAGAATGAGTCTCACAACATTTCAGTACAACTCAATTAGTAGGAAACACTCACCGCATTTCCTGAAATGTACTGTAGCAAAAGAAACTTGCAAAGCAGTTCCTCTGGTGCTAAGATGTTTGGGAAGGTCATAGCCTCATATGTCTGGAGGCAATCAAATATGAGTGGTTTATGGGTTCTGTGCAAGTTAGAGTTATTGCATATACAGGGTTTTATATGGTGATATGAATACAATGAAGTTTTACAAAGACATTTATCTCCAGCAGACTCTAATGTTGATTTCGTATTTGAAGAAACCTAAGCAGAGTATATAATAAAGTCAATGGCAGGAGGAAAGTGATGGCATTGGGAGAACTACTAAGATTAGCTTCTAATCATAGAGTAAAATAAGCAAAAAACTAGCTTTTCAATGATGTCAGCATGTAACTACTTATATTTTTCAATACGAGTAAATAAATCCCATCCACGGCCCAACAGCTGCATCTCTATGGCCGTGCAGAACAGACACTTCAGAGCAAGCCTGCGTTCAGATTTGCTGCCTATTCATGCCATGTAACTGCAGAAGTACCCTACTGACCGTACCAAAGTCATGATGCCACTTCACACGCCTGAAAGGAAACCTCAGGTAAGTTTTTTAAGGTGCACAGGAGTCTAGGCACACCGTGTAGGCTCCAACTGCCCTTTGCAGCCACGCTGCTGTGATCTTGGGCAGCAGGAAGAGGAAACCCACCTTTGCAGCTCTCTGATATTCCATCCGTGTCTTCTGTTTTTAAAGTCTCCTTCACATTCAGGTCATAGTAAGAGCGTTACCACCTGACAAGTCACTGGATGCTGCACGTGAGGAAAACGTTACCGGTCCTTTGATAAAGAGCAGAAAATCGAAGCAGAGCACGGGTATGCGTAAGATCACTTTGGCAACTGTAAGTCTACGAAGGTGCCTGTGCCCCATCCTTGGGGTGTTTCTGCTCTCACTTCAATCTTGACACTCTGTTGACTGCAGCTCTGTGATTCAGTTACAGAGGAGAAGGGAGCTGTAAATCAGTCACTGAGGTTACTTGCGCTTACTTTGACCAGTCGAAAACACTTTTGAGTTGTTTCAATTAGATGGGGGGCCTATTACGGGTACTCGTCTGAATAAAACAGAAATATTAGAGTGAATACACGAGCAATGTTTGTTGTAACAATTTGAGATCTTTTTAGGGCAGATTTTATTTATTTCCTTTTCCTTTCTTTCTAGAACATATCTGAACACTATTCAGTGATCAGAGCAACTCACCAGAGAGGGAAGTAGCTGTGACTGTACCCCGTTCCTTTTATGATGAAGCTGTAACAAGCTGTATGCTAGAGCATCGCCTGCCTGGGTAACTCTTTGCCTGTCAGTAGACACGGTCCTGCAGCCTTTTTTTATGCACGTGCTTAATTGTTTGTACAGGAATACACAGACTGAAGTCAATAGGAGTACTCATATGCTTAGAGTTAAGGACATGCTTAAATATTTCCGGGACTGGGGCCTGCCTTCTCCCAGTGGAGAATTATGCTCTTACACAGGCTTTTCCCCCCGTGTGCTTCTATAAATCTGGCCCTTTAAGTTGTACAGAGCCGAACTGCTCCAGTCTCACCGTAGCCATTTTGCAACTGCTGGCTGCTGGGTGCCTGTTCTGCCTCCTAACTGGTTAGTACCTGTTATGCTTTTCCACAGCCCTCTCCTTCTTCTCCCTGCATCTCACACATGTGATAGAAAAAGGTTCATCCAGCGGTAAGTCTGACTTTTCTTTTCTGTTTGATGGTGGTGAAAATGCTGTAACACATCATTTGCTAGTATTAAAAGAATGTCCATAGCCTTGAAAAATTGTCTCTATTCTTTAGCCAGTACTGAAGAGCAGGATCTGTTCCAGTATGCAGCACTTTGCCAGACTACATTGATTAAGCAGTCTTCCGTAGGCTCTTTCCCCTGCAATTTTAAGTAATATTTTTGGTTTTCTCTCTACTCAGGCAGCTCAGTTCTTCACTGTCACTGCTAAATACATAAAACAGGTGTAAGGCAGGTGCCCTGTTTATTGCATAAGCAAATTTCATTTTGAAGCGTTCTTGGATTTGAAAATAAAAGGCAGAGGTAGCAGCTGAAGGTGGTAAGAGGCACGGTAGCAAAAAGATATGCTACATCTCAAACAGATGTCAGTGGATGCCGTTCTCAGATCTCTGTCACACATTGATTCACCAAATAGCATCAGTGAATGTTTCCACCCTCGATAGGTACCATATTATGTCAGCTAAAAATCTGGATGTCACTGAATGCTTTAGCACTAGCTCCTGAAAAGTAATATGGAATAACACTGGCGTAGTAAGGATACTGGAATGATAACAATATTGGAATCATAACTTTGAAATAATGAAGAATAGTATTTGCAAAGCTAAAGAACTAAATCTGGAAGCCTGACTTTCATCACAAACCAGAAATTTTAATAGGAAGAACTGACAGGCTTGTCTATAAATCAGCGTTTGATGACGCAGCAAGGGATCTACACAGTCTGCTTTTATGAATGTGGTTAGTTTGCAAGAAAATCATAAGTATGCTGAGCTACCCTTCTATGCCAGCCTGCCAACACCTCATCTGAGGGGAGTATGTGAGTGGTAGCTACTACATCATAAAGCAGTCAAAGCGGTAAAGTTACGTTGCAAGATGATGGTCTTTTTCTGCTTTGTGACTCAAGTTTGCCAGGGAATTTTGGAAGAGCTGAGAAGATTGTGAGACAAAACACTGTAGAAGTTGTCAATGTTTTGCATTTGTCATGTACTGCAGATTGAAAGAAACATTAAAGAGCTGTAGCGGTGGGGAACACTGAGCTGGCAGAAAGATGAGTGCAGAGAGACAGACGGTACCGGTGACTGTCCTGTGCTGTTACGAAACGTGATGGTTGGGAAGCGCAGAGTGTTTTCATGTCCTCAGCTTGTATTTGCCTGCATCTCGTGACCTGTGGCTCTTCCGTGGTGCCTTGAGTGTTATCGGTGCTTGCTCTCAAGCCGAGGTGTCACTGCCAGATGAGTAATTAACTCCTTGCAACCACCTTAACAGCATCTTGCCTGCATTGCAGCAGTTCTACTTCCAGACTGAAGTGCGCGCGAGTGCTATGCAATTAGTCTGGATCATAACCATTTAGATGACCTTCGGCGGTCCCTTCCAGCTCTAGCCATTCTATGATTCTATGTCTGTTCTCTACGTTGGGTCAGCCATGACACTGACAGCAACCCTAAACTGCAGGGCCAGGTGTTGTCCTCACAGAAGTGGAAGTGATCAGGTTAAATGCTGGGGCAAAACCAGAGTGTTCAACCCTACAAGGTTCGACATGACCATGGTTTGTTGTTTGGTTGTTGTTTTTTTTTTACTACTTCAAACACCATCAGCAATAGAGGCTTCTTTCTCAGCATCCTGCCTTTGGTGCAGGTGCCATAGGAAGTTTTTTCCATGGACTCACAGTCCAAATGTTGCCTTTATAGGCAGTGAAAAGCATTATCTGGTACAGAAGAGATGCCTGTTTCCAAATGCATGCAAATGTGTTTTGATGTGCTGCCTTCCTACTCCTTGGCTTGTGTTATGGGAACAACATCAATATAGTGGGAAATCCTTTTAAAACGTCTAATATTTCATTGTTCCTTTGAAGACTGCTGCGTTGGCCTGTGTGACAGAGCCGTGCTACCATCTCGGAGGAATGCAACTCAGCCTTTCTCCACACGAAGCTGTCCTGGCTGAGGGCCTGGCAGGGCCCGTTTCTGATAAAGCAGACGGTGTCTTTCCATTCAACCACCTTTCATTCAACCACCGAAGAAAACTTTGTTCTGGCTTGCTGTACAGCTGTTATTCTACAGCTCTGTGTTCCCAGATTAAAGAATCGGTTATATTTTTAACTTGCAGAATGTCTTTCCCATTAGTACTTGCCCATTTGATCTGCGTGGGTGGCCTTCAGCTTCTTGGCCACAGCTTTTCCTTAACCTTAGTCAATCTTCTTGCTAGTTTATCCTGTAGCCTGCCCAGCCCAGAAATGGCTGACTCTCTTGTACCCAATTCATCATCTCTATAGTAAACCGCACATTTTCATTTGAGAGCTGGCATTCTGTCCCCACTGCCAAATGTCCAGAGAAGCTGTCTCTTCATCCCTTGCTCTCTCCTGCCCTCCCTCTCTCTCTCTCTCTCTCCCTCCTTCCCTTTTTTCACTCTTTGAAGCTGTTTGCCCTGGGATTTCCATCTCCTGTGCATGCTATCTCACAACCCCCTTCTTTTTCAGTCAGTGTTGACAGCTTTAATTTCATTTTCAGAACTCACACTTGTGCTGAAAACACCTGGGACTTCATAGAATATCTTAAGTCAAAATGCTGGTCTTGTGCTTCTCAGTCCATGCCACTTTCCTTTACCTAGCTGAGGTTTATAGGCAAACAGGCTAGGGACAAGTCTTCCAGCCCATGGGAGGCTTCTGGAATGGCAGAGCACAGCAGGTCTGAAAAAAAAAACCCATCATTACAGCCATTTCATAGTTGGTCTAGCATCAAGGGCAAAAGGGATACAGTAAGTATATAGAGGTATATTTGCCTGTGATTAACTACTATACCTTTAATTATTTTAAGGGAACTCTCATTCCTTTATGGTCTAGAGTCACGTTTTCTGAGCAGCTGACTCCAAAAAACAATCAAATAAATCTCTCTTAATTAACCCAATACCCTTTGTCCTCATATGTAGTTCTTACTTTTAATCTGTCAGTCCATGCTGGGGCGGAAAGTGGCCTGCAAATGAGGTTGTGATCCTGCCAGAAAAGGAATATATCCTCATTTTGTCCCTTTTTTCAAGTCTTTGATGATGGAATACATCAGTCCCTAAACCAGGGATGACCAGCCTGCAGCATACAAGCTGTTTCCAGCTGGCCAAATAATTCATCTCACAGTCTGGTTTTGGCCACCTTTCCTTACATTCCCCTACATGTGGGTGACAGACTAATAAATTAATCTGGAGAACTAATTAGGAAGGAACGGAACAGCAATCTGGTTTACCCTGAGTAGTACCTTATAGCTCAACTTTAATTTAGAATTAATTGGCTTTTTTTAGAGTTGTTTAGTTGTTTCCTGGGTCCAAGTTGGTAACTGTTTCTTTAACTACCTGTCATATAACCTCACAGACTTCCCTGTGTTAGTTGTGACAGTTGCCCTGGTCCTTCAAGGCATCCCAGAAAGAGACACTTCCATTCAGAACCAGAAATTAAATGTGGAGGGAAGCGAGACATGAAAGAAAGTGTAAGTGCTGTCTTAACAGGGGTTTGCCGGCTCCACTAGCAGCTATTAGTCCTTTTCTTTAACACCTCTGGCTCTCCACAGTGAAGGATGCTCACCTCTGCTGATAGCAAGGGTGACATTAGACAGCATTTGAGTTAAAAGTGTAGGAAGCCACACAGAAAGATGCAGAAAGGAAATAGCCCAAGCACTTTCATTACCCCACATGAAGCTTAAGCATCTGCGGTACTAGTCAGATCATATGAGACAAAAGAGAGTGAGTATTCACCCATTTCTCCCAGAATCTACTCTCCTCTGCTGATAGGAACCATGAATATCCCAGGATGTCCAGTCATGGTCCTAACCAAATTCTGTGTTCAACACTCGAAAAGTCTCCTTTCCTATTTCCTTTCCTGTTTCCTGCTTTCCAATCGCGCTGCACAACCGATACTTTGTCAGGCCACTGCAGGTAGGCCTGACCCACTTTGCTCTAGAAAGATTTATATGCCTTGGCCCCACAGCACCTTGTCGGGCATCTTGTTGCAAAGTGTTTTTGAATGTGAACTGGGGTGGCCAAACAAGATCTGTGTCCTGTTCTCTGCCATCCAAGTTATGCCAACAATCACTTCTAACAAAGGGAGCAATAAATTATTTTGACTCTGAGTTTAAGGCAGTACTGAGCCCAGCTACCAGCAGAACTGGAAAGAGGACCTGTTTTGCACATAAGACACTCTGGTTGTACTTGGGTGATGTTTAGTTTCTTCCCTTTTTTATATAATATCCGTTCAGCAAAACAGTATGAGAAGGCAAAAGTGCTCATCCTTACTTGGGGTGACCTTAATCCTACATATCTTACTATGTAAGGACAAGAAACGTTGCTTCTATAGCAAGGACTCTTTCAGTCCAAATTCTAGATAAGCAGTGTTACACCGGAGGAAACCCTCAGCTTTCCGTGTGTTTGTTTTATATCTCCTATAAACTGCTGGAGCCATCTGCCAGGGACTTGGAAGGGCTTAGGACTTCACTGTATCAACTTCAGGTTTGGATAGGGTGTATTAATGGTAGGAGGGATAAATTCAGAGAAATTGCAGGGAGGTTTCTTTGGGCATGTGACTAGAATATTCATCTGCAGTTGTAGCAGCCTTCTAAGCAGCTACAACTGCTTGTAGCAGCAGTTGTAGCAGCAGTTGTAGCAGCAGTCTTAGTAGCAGCTAAGAGTCACTCAGCAAGGATAAAGTCATCTCAAGTTATTACCCTAAACATTTTTTTTTCTGTTTCCTCAGCATCTTTTAGAAAGTGCTGCTGTCAAACCCCTCATTTGAAGGAGAGTGTCAATTTGCTTTCAAATATGTGATATGGGTGCCTAACTCACTAAGGTGGTGTTGATAATTTCACCCCAGGTCTAAAGCTGTTTCCACAGTTACCAACTGAATGATTTCTTCCCCTGGTTCGGTGCATTTCCAGTTATCTTTGCATGTAATTCATGTTTCTTTCCCCAGCTCTTTGTCCAGGTGACTGCATTCATATCCAAGTCTATTTGTATGACTTTTTCAAGTAAGAATTTATGAAGTACTGCCAAATGCTTTACTGCATTCTGGATATTACTTTATCTGCTAATTTTTTTCTTTGATTATTATTATTTTTTTTTTTAAGATCAGTTTTATTTGGTGTGCTCTTTGACCTATAAATCCGTGGCATTTTATTGATCACGGCTCAATTATTAAGCACATAATTCAGGACTCAATGAAATTTTTTGGAGCTTTTTACAAACTTTCATGGACCTTGGATCAGATCTTGAATGTTTACAGATTACCTGTGGTGCTTTTTTTTTTTTCCTAGGAATTTTAGGCAAAAGTTATGGGATGGGTTTTTTTTTTTAGAGTAGGTTTGCTCATATTCTTATTCCATTTGTTTTTGGGTTTTTTTTTTGTGAACTGCTATTCTTTCCAGTAATAACATTGCTAAGGAACCTTCTTACTATCCTGGGCCATAAAAACAGTTGATGATGCATTTATCTTTAACCACGGGGTTAATCTTACCAACTTCAAGACAGCTATTCTTCTCCTTAAAACTGGACATATGCTTAGGGGCTGTGTTGGATCAAGACCTATGTGAGCAGGATGAGCGCACTAAATCCACTTAAATGCAGCCCAAGCTACGGCGCTGGCTCTTAGTAAGTCCTGACTGTGTTCGTTGTTTTTTTTAAGGATGAATCTGTAAACCACTCCCACCGAGATTATTAGCAAAAAACCCACTAAGCGTTTTAAGCACAAAAATCACCCTGACTGCAGACTTTCGTCTCAAATGATTATATTTTACTTTCATGGGAAAGGAATGGCGTTTACAAGGTAGTAAGCAGAGAGGGATGAATGCATTGCGAAAAACAATAAAGACCCCAACCCAACCAACCAACCAACAACAACAACAAAACAAACAAAGAGAATTATTGTTAAAATTGAAGGCCAGATGATCTTCTTTTTTTTTTTTAAGATTACAAACTTCTGTTGGTTGTTTTGTTTTTTTTTTCCCTCAGCTTTTGCTTCTCCCTTTTATTGTTGTCCTTGTTAAGCCCCAGTTTTGGCTTTCCAGTGAATTTCTTGATATCAGCTTTTGTGTAATTTGGTGTATTCACAGCTCCTGAGCTGTAGTTCTTCACCTCTGGAGCCTGCACTGTTCCCACACTGCCTGGGGCAATGGATTATTTAGTAAACACTTCACGGAATAATGAATTACCTTAGGGCTGACTGAAGCAGACACTTCACATTATGTTTAGGGATTGTAAAATCTCTGGCATTTATGGCGACTTTATGGAAAAGCAGACGAAGAGAAAAATCTCAGAGAAGTTTTCCGAGCCCACAAAGTTAAGCTGTATGTCATAGGCTGCAACTTGAGTCATTACTGATGTCTGGTAAAGGCTACGAAATTCAAGCTGTAATGCTTGCCCAGAATGAATAATTTCTCTTTATTTTATTATTCTAGTTCTGGATTGTTTCTAATGTAGTAAAAGTTATCATGTTAATGATACTCAGTATTTGGTTACTGAAAAATGCTTGGGAAAGCCAAAATGTGAAGTCTCTGGTGAATTAAAAAGAAACTTAGGTGAGCACCTCTGTTCAACAGGACTGGGTTCTTTATCTTAGCTGAGATTAGTTTGCTGCTTGTTTCTGAACAAGACCACCTTGACTGAGCTTGTAGCGTGTAGTTGCTATTTTCCCGTGTTTCTTGTGCAGACAATAGTTAGGGATTTCAGAATTTAATTCTAAATGCCAGTATCTGCAAATCTTACTTTTATTTCTTTCTCATCATTTCCTCCAGCAATACAAAGACCAACAAAGTTACACCTGAAGCATGAAACAAAGCTAATGTTGAATGCTATGCATAGTAGATCTCAGGGGAGACTATTTAGCTGATGCCGTGGAAAGCCCCTGAGTTTACCTGGTGAGCTGCATTGAATCAACCTGAGATCTGACAGCAATATCTCTCCGTGCAGGAGAGATAGTAGTTTAAAACTGCTACAGCACAGAAGTGTAGTTCCCCTGTAATCTACCACATTAGATAATTGGATTGGTCATCATGTAGCTACACAGGCAGAAGCTAAGCAGTATAGAGAAATTGAGTCTGATAAAGTACAGAGCTCACCACCTGCTTCAAAATGTCACAGACATAATTCCTGGCTTTATTTTGTCAGTAAAAACTGGGACTAATCCTACTGAAGGCCAACATTAAAATGGCATAATATAAGAACAGAGTGAAGTATTTGTTAGTTGCATGTGTAGTGGTTCCATCTAAAACTATATGGATGACTTAAACACTTTCCACTATTCAGACTGGCTTTTTCTGTACATGCTGGATGCAAGCGAAATGTTCAAGAGTAAACATTGCTACAAACCCCCATGCACTTTTGCCTTCCTCTTTAGCCTTTCACTTTGTGCGAACCAGGTCCAAACCGTGGCAGGATTGCCTTTATATTTCTTAAACTTGATTTACAAAATGGCAATGTGGATCGTTCTCTTCAAAGATTCCATGGGAAGAGATGAAGAACCTGTCCCCGGATCAGCCTGTGAGATGATGGCACTGACCTGATTCTCTCTTTGCCTGGCTATCGTGCATGGGGAAGAGTGTTGTGCAGCTAGGCTGTTATTGCTCTCCATTTTTTGTGCTGCTGACACATCCCAGTCTCCATGGCATTTAGAAAAAGAGAGGAAAGGGACACGGAGGCTGCTGAGTGCTCCTCCTCAATCCAGTCGTGGTAGTGCAGTGCTGCTCTTTTCTGCTCACAGATAAATGCTCCCTGCAGCAGGATCTGTCAGAAGACTTCATTGTACATTTTTGTAGTGAAACACCAACGTAGAAAGACGAAACCCGAAGGGAAAACAGATCACTGAGTGACTCTACTAAAGCAGGATGTTCCTCTTTCTAACATCTATTCTCCACTGTCCTCAGTCCTCATATCCCTTTGAGAGAACTACATGCAGCAAGCCTTTTTCAGGAACCCATATCTCCCATTTCTGGAAAAAAACAACAAACATAACAAAAAAAAAAAAGAAAAAAAAAAAGAAAAAAAAAAAAAAAAAAAAAAAAAAGCAAAAAAAAACCCCCCACATGGGGGTTTAAGACAAAATTATT
>JAAGNO010077601.1:0-21665 GCA_033439905.1 Ceryle rudis
AAGAAAGAAAGAAAGAAAGAAAGAAAGAAAGAAAGAAAGAAAGAAAGAAAGAAAGAAAGAAAGAAAGAAAAAGAAAAAAAGATACTGACTTTTTAAAACCTAAAAATGTCACATGGCAAGTTTAAGTTCATTGCCATAATGACTAGAGCTTGTTTCTCAAGCTTAGTCTATCTACAATAACAGAGCCACATATCTCTTAGCTTATTCTTCCTCATATAAACATTCTAACACATAGTACAACAGAGTAAGTACAGTAGACACTGTAGTTTGTTTTATGTGAGAAATCATAGGAAAGAGAGTGAATTGCAAATAAGGTGACAATTACTGTGGAAAAAATGTACAAAGACAGGAGCTGGCTTACTGAAGGGAGAACCATCATTTGCAAGAGATTCATGACATTAATTTTCATCTTATTTTTCTAAAATCTTTCTAGAAACATTCGGAAGATGAAGATGTATCACAATTTCTTTTACGAGTTTCTAAAGTCATAATAATCTTAGGCAATTTGCAAACTTAGTTTTTAAAACAACAAACCTTATTACAGATTCTAAGATCAACGTGGTCTAAAAGTCATGCTCCCAAGTTTCTCCCCTATTTCTCCTTCACAGAGCCTCTGGCTACGCTGTTTCTTGAGTTACCACCTCCTTTAGGAAGAGGAGGAGAAAAGTTCCAGTATAGGCATTCTGTATCCTTTTCTATTTCTCCTGCGCCATTCTGCGTAGAATTGCCATAACAAGACATTATAGTCCCATACCATTGCTCAGGTGAGGCTGGATGCTAATAGCATAGCCAGCTATTTAAAGTTTTATATTTCACAAACTGTTTCTATAATGATACAGTACTACTTCAGCACCCACAAACATGGAATGTAGGATAATTCATGAAGAAAAATTATGAAAGAAGACAAATGGTTTTCATTTACACTAAAAGAGTTGCAATTTATTGTGAAGTTAGATGTAACATCTAGGAGAGAGTGGGTAAGAACTGGATTAGTGCTATTAGTGCATCTTTATAACATAACAAAACCACTAAAAAATGTAAATTATTTGGAAGAATGTTATTGACAAAATTTGGCTTCATTCAGTATGGTTTTTACTATGAGAAGGAAAGGATTTTAAATTCCTCTTAGTGCTTAGTTTCATGGTCTTACCAAAACATCATGTTTTGTTTCGAAAAAACTGAAATTACTCATTTTAAACATCTGAAAAGAGAATGAAATTTTCTTCACAATGGCATTCAGGCACATCACAGGCACAGCTGTCAACCAGCCCCAGCCTTTGGCCCCATTTTTTTGACATACCATTAACTGAAGATTTTGCCATCTTCACCCACATACCATCATTGTATTTCTGCTGGAGGTGTCCCAGAGATGAGAGCACCTCTTCTGCCAAAGAGCTGCCATCAGGTCACTGCTTCTCCTCAATGTGGCATGGACTTCACAAGTGCATGCCTTGAATTGGAGCCATCTCCAAAGCTTTCTTTAACCTTGCTGCACATGTGAAGTTTCCCTTGTGAAGGTGGTGGGAACCTGAGCTTGAAGGTCGTGGGAGGCTACAGTGAAGGAGTGGCATACTCATCCAGGAGTCGCAGCAGGCAGACCCTTACCCTGCAGGCCTAGCACTTGTCCCTTGTGTGAAGGGCTCCCCACTGGGACAGCATGATCCTCACTGCACAGGTGTGGCCCAAGGGCAATGTCATCGAGCACCAAGGTCTTGGTTTCCTCCTGGCTCCTGAGGATGCTGCCCAAGGCTCCCTGCAGCACACAGGTGATGTGCACAGCAGTGGAGGGTGACCAATTCTTCCATTGCCCCAAGGCAGGAGCAAGGACAAGTTGGAAAGCCTTCATTCCAGGATCAGTGCAAACAGAGCCCACCACACCAGCTCTTCTGCAGAACACACCCTGACTCCATGGCAGCTGAGCACACTCTGCCCACATTCCCCATCCTGACCAAGCGATGTGCAGACACTCAGAGATGCAGCATTTGTTCCAACACACCCTTCACTGACACCTTTGCAATGGACCATCCCACTGGGACAGCGTAAACCCTGCCTCACTGGGGTGGCCCAAAGGCAACGCTGTCGGGCTACAAGGTTTTGGGTTGTGCCTGGCTTCCAAGGATGTCATTATCATCTCCCGGTTCAGTGATTCACTTGGGTCAAATCAAGGAGACTTACACCATAGGTCCATAAAATAAAAAAAAAGTTAGACAATATTCAAGAAGGAAATTTTAAAAGAACAGGAGCAGGCTGTACCCAAGATAAAATGGCAGAGAAGACGACTGGCCTGGCTGAACAGGGAGCTTTTGCTGGGACTCAGGAAAAAAAGGAGAGTTTACCTCCTTTGGAAGAAGGGGCAGGCACTAAGGATGAGTATAGGGATCTAATTAGGTCATGCAAAGAAAAAAATTAGAAAGTCAAAAGCCCAGCTGGAGCTCAATGTTAGTGGCTGTTATGACAGCCACTGTCATAACAATAAAAATATTTTTAGAAAATATTTTACAAAGTAAAAATAAAAAGAGAGACAGAGAGGATCTCCATCTCCATTGGATGTCAGGGGGAACATTACAACCAAGGGTGAGAAAAAGGCTGAGATACTTAATACCGCATTTGCCTCCATCTTTATTAGTCACAGCAGCTACCCCCAGGGTATCCAGCCTCCTGAGATGGAATGTAAGGACAGAGAGAACAATCCTCCCATAATCCAGGAAGAAGCAGTTAATGACCTGCTCTGGCACCTGGACACTCACAAGTCCATGGGGCCTGATGGGATCCACCCAAGAGTATTGAGGGAGCTGGCAGAGGAGCTTGCCAAGCATCTCTCCATCATTTATCAACAGTCTTGGCTAACAGGGAAGGTCTCAGATGACTGGAAGCTTGACAGTGTGATGCCCATCTACAGGAAGGGTCAGAAGGAGGATCTGGGGACCTACAGGCCTGTCAGCCTGTCCTTGGTACCCGGAAAAATTATGGAGAGGTTCATCTTAAGTGAGCTCATGTGGCAAGTGCAGGATAGCTGGGCCTTAGCCCAGCCAACATGCGTTCAGCAAAGGCAAGTCCTGCTTGACCAACCTGATCTCATTCTATGACCTGGGGACCCACCAAGTGGATGAAGGAAAGGCTGTGGACATTGTCTACATGGACTTTAGTAAAGCCCTGACACCGTGTTCCACAGGATTCTGCTGGAGAAGCTGGCAGCTCATGGCTTAGGTGTGGTTTTCACTGGGTTAAAAAAATATCTGTCTGGGCCCAAAGAGTTGTAGTAAACGGAGTTAAATCCAGTTGGTGGCTGGACACCATTGGTATCCCCCAGGGCTTAGTTTTGGCACCTGTCTTGTTCAATATCTGTATCAGTGATCTAGATAAGGGGATCGAGTGCTTCCTCAACAAGTTTGCAAACAACACTAAACTGGGTTCGAGTGCGATCTGCTTGAGGGTAGGAAGACTCTTCAGAGGCATCTGGACAGGCTGGAGCAATGGGCTGAGGACAATGGGATGAGGTTTAACAAGGCCAAGAGCTGGGTCCTTCACTTGGATCACAACAACCCCATGCAACACTGCAGGCTTGGGGAGGAGTGGCTGGAGAGCTGCTTGGTGGAGAAGGACCTTGGGGTGCTGGTCAACACCTGGCTGAACATGAGCCAGCAGTGTGACCAGGTGGCCAAGAAGGCCAACAGCATCCTGGCCAGTATCAGCAATAGCATGATACCGCTGTTAAGAATATTGAACATGTTCTACACTACCTCTTAGACTTCCAGGTTTTTGCCCAAAGTTACATACCTAGCAGCTTTTATGCCACATATTCAATGGGGAGAGAGTTGTGTGACTTTAAAGAGGTCCAGAGTGCTATATTGTCTATTTTATCTGAAAGCCTAAACTTAGCTGGCCAGAATCCCTCTATGAAGGCTTTTAACAGCACTACCCTTTTTCCACTAACTTGTTACGGAATAAGAAAACTCGGGGCTTTTTTAACAAAGTACCTACATTTTAAGGGCAAGCCAGACATGTAAGCTAGACTGAGAATATCTTTATCTAAAGTTTATTCCTTATTTTCTCTGTTTCAGTATCAACTTAATATTCAACACCTCTGTCATATATTTCAGTAGAGTTTAACTTCAGTTTCATAGCGTCATGAATTCTCTAATGCTAGCATTTTAACTGCTTGATTTTCTATGTATAATGCCATGGTTTATCTCTTGTATTGTTGATATTGATCCTGATTATCTAAGTCACTGTTTTTCAATCAATAACACATCATTAATAAATCTATAAAGTGCTTTGATCCTTATTAGATTTATGCTGCTTGAATAAAACAGCTTTTACCTGCAATTATATCAGTATTTCATTACTCCCATGAAAACCTGCTGCGTACATACTTGTGCTTCTTAGTCTATAGTTCAGCACCGAACCAGCATATTCAATTATTTCTAGGGCAAATGAAGCTTCCTTAGATTGTTTCTCTGCCTGAGAAAATGCATTAATTACTTGACATGATTTCCTGGGTTTTAAAGATATTCAGCACTAACTTGGTTTAAACACTAGTTTGTTTACTGGTCAGTTTTTCAGATACCAAACTATTCAGTTCATCTCAACACAGTAACACCTGAACTGGGTATTCCTTATCTCTTTTTTAACCACGTATTTCCAGACTGTGACAGTGATAATCACTGTGAAGTAAATTAGCTCAAAGACTCTTTCTACAATGCATGTAGAAAGGAAAGTTAATTTTCCTGTCTCTTCCCTGAACCCTGCCTCAGATATCAAGAACTGCTCTTGAAATATGGTGAAGTGTTTCTGAGATGCTTCCACACCTGAATATAACTTACTGTATTGGTTATGTCAATACCACCAATGTGAAATCTGGAATATCTATTGCAGAGTCTGACTTTGTGACATCTTCTGGCAGTGACTACGATTTCTGATGGTTTAATCATATCCAGGATACTTCCAAAAAGTCATTGGAAATTATTCCAAAATAGAATTTTCATTTTTATTTATTTGCTTTAAAGAACAGATAACATTAAAATTTTATAAATTTGTCTATGATCTTAAGAAGTTACAAGTGGGATTCATGAGACTGAGAAATGAGTGCTACAAATACTTTATAATAACAAAGGCTTCACTTTTGGTTTTAATTTGATATGTTACAATTCAGCCTCTTTTCTGTTTGTGTATCTTATTTTTGACCATTTTTGGACTTAGAGTTCTAATGTAAAGATACAGCGCTGGGAACCAGTGATTTCAGTGTAACCAGCATTCAAGTTCTCTCACGACTCTAGAAATTATCAGTTTGAATTCAGACTCCTAAACTGAATGGGATTGGATTTCAAAGAGTTTGAACATGTTCCATAACACAAAAGAGGATCTATAAATCCTCAACATTGCTGTTTAGAAGCTAAGTCTCTAACATTTGCTATATCCATTTTTAGTAGCAACTGTTCAGCCCTGTACTAAATTGTATTAATATTGTTTCTTCCAGTTTCCTCTGTAGCAGAAAAAATTAAAACCAGATTATGTTCACAATATATTAAGCCATAACTTGAGGTGTTTTCTTGTTTTTCTGTTAATGTACATCAGTAAGCCATTGATTTGGGGACATCTAGATGTATAGAATTCAAACTATGTCAAGACAGCAGAAGCATAATGATGTATTTTTGTTCCAAATTTTTAGCACTATGTTATTCTGTACATTTGGAACAAATCAGAGAATAGATAAGAGTTCCCTGGGGAATCTGAAGATTGATTGCACAGCTATTCTTGAAAGCACTCCATTCAATTTCCATAAAGAACTGCAATGACAGTGCAAGAAAAGTCTGCTTTATTTTACCCATTTAAATCTCCTGTAATACCAGAACCCAACACTTTGTTAAAGCATCAGAAAGGCAAACAAAAAAAGCTATGTCCTCTGCCAATACTTTCTACAGTAGTAGCAGAACAATGGAAAGAAAATACTAATTGAAATCTAAAGCTAAGTATAACTGCTGAAACACAAGCTAAGCAATGTTTTAACTGATCTTGGTAATCAGCTTCCTGATTACTGAAGACACTTGACTGTTTATTAAACTTGTGCTTAAAGGGAGGTTTGGCTGCAGAATGATTTTTATAACCTCATAATTACGATTTTTTTTTTTTGTTGCACCTCTCTTAAACACTATATTGAATCAATATTCATACATGAAGGTAAGCAGCCACTTTTAGTTGATGTCTTAAACATAAAAATATTTTAAAATAACAATTAACACCAACCCCTCCCCTTAACAAAACAAAAAATCAAAACCCAACACACCAACAAAACAGCCCATAAAAAGCAGACTGAAAGTTGTGTCTCAGGCACCACTGAAAGAGAATGGCCCCTTCTACTTGACACCCACCCTCCAGATATTTGTAAACATTCATAAGATCCCATCTCAGGCTTCTCTTTTCCAGGGCTTTCAGCCTTTCCTCATCAGAGAGATGTTCCAGTCCCTTCATCATCTTTGTAGCTCTACATTGGACTCTCTCTAGTGTCCCTCTTGAGCACAGAACTGAACACAATGCTCCAGATGTGGTCTCACTAGTGCAGAGAGGGAGGACAACCTCCCTGGATCTACTGGCCACACTTTTCTTTATGCACCCCAGGACACCATTGGCCTTCCTGGACAGAAAGGCACGTTGCTGTTCCATGGATAACTTATTGTCTGCCAGGACGCCAAGGTCCCTCTCCATGGAGCTGCTTTCAGCAGGTCTACCCCTAACCTGTACTGGTGCATGGTGTTGTTCCTCCCCAGGTGTTGGACTCTGCACTTATTCTTGTTGAACTTCATTAGGTTTGCCTTTGCCCAGCTCTCCAGTCTGTCCAGATCTCGATGGATGGCAGCACAGCCTGCCAGTGTTATCAACCACTCCTCCAAGTTTAGCATCATCAGCAAACTTACTCAGGGCACACTCTGTCATCCAGGTCATGGATGAAGATGTTGAATAAGACTGGACCCAGAACTGACCCTGGGGAACACCACTGTTGACAGGTCACCAGCTGGACTCTGCACCACTGATCACAACCCTCTGAGCTCTATTGTTCAGCCAGTTCTCAACCCATCTCACTGTCTGCTCTTCTAACTCACACTCCCTGAGCTTTCCCATGAGGATGTTATGGGAGACAGTGTCAAAAGCCTTGCTGAAGTCAAGGTAGACAACATGCAGGCTCTCCCTGCATCTACCCATTCAGTCACACCATCATAGAAGGCTATCAGATTAGTCAGACATGACTTCCCTTGAGTGAATCCATCTTGGCTACTCTTGATAACCTTGTTCCATGTACTGAGACATGATCTCCAGAATGAGCTGCTCCATTATGTTTCCAGGGATGGAGGTGAGGCTGACTGGTCTGTAATTTCCAGAGTCTTTCTTCTTGGCCTTTTTGAAGACTGGAGTGACATTAGCTTTCCTCCAGTCCTCAGGAACCTGTCACGTTCTCCATGATCTTTCAAAAACGATGGAGAGTTGTAGAGCAACAACATCAGCCAGCTCCCTCAGCACTCTTGGGTGCAGCCCATGGATTTGTGTGTGTTCAGTTTAACCAAGTGATTTCTAACCCAGTCCTCATCAACCAGTAGAGACTTCCTCCCTCCAGGCTTTCTCTCTTACTTCCAGAGTCAGGGTTTCCCTAGGGTTGGTCATATCAGTGAAGATGGATGCAAAGAAGGCATTCAGTAACTCTACCTTCTCTGCATTCAGTAACTCTACCTTCTCTGCATCTTCTGTCATCAGGGGTCCCACCTCGTTCAGCAGTGGGCCTACATTTTCTCTATTCTTCCTGTGTAAATCAGCTGTTGATTCTCTCGCTAACACATAGTCAACAAGGACACTGGCACTAAATGAGAAAGCTTGTTACCAAAAGCAATTTTTCTTCTTACACTTATTATTCTATCCATTTCTTTTTGGTAGCCACCTTCATTGACTTCTGATTTTATTGCCTTATTTCGCATAAAATCGTCATTAATGTGACTTTATGTGTTTAGTGCTTACCCTAGAGATTGACCTTATACATCTTACTTGGATATAAAAGTATTACTTTCAGCTACAAAACTTCATCAACTCCAGGTTGATGAAGAAAACTTTTCTAAAAGAGCTATTACTTCAAAGGCACAAATGCTGTATGGACACCCTGACCCTTGGAGAACTGTTCTGTCAGATCAAGTTCACATAAATCATCTTCACATGGAGAGAGCTCCCACCTTGACACTTCCACTTGTTGCCTGTTACCTCTAACATATTTTGAAGGCTCGTTTCTCAAATTGTACCACCTGTACAACTTCAAGAACTAGCAGACAGGCTGGCAAGATTTCAGAGCATTTACTTAGTAGGCTGTGACCACTTGTATTATCCAGTACTCACTGCAATTGTTTCTTTGGGCTTCACAATATTGAGTATTAGTTTATGCCTCATGTTACAGGCTGCTTGGAATTATTCATTTCATGCTAACTTGAAGATATCTGATGTGGGTGTTGCTAGTGCTGCAACAGAGAAACGTATGTACAAATATCACAGTGCCTTATCTTGGACAAACTTGAACTGTTTACTAATGACTAATTCAAGAACAGCATCCAGTCAACATGGCTACTAGCGGTGCTCAAGGAATGCACAGACTTACATGATGACCAGGCCACTCACATACAGACACAAAACCTACAAGACATATGAGAAACAATAAAAAGCTAGTCTCTTAAGGAATTTTTACAGCAGAAGGAATTATCTCTTTTCTTTCCCAGAGGATTCATCTTTCCAGTTTTGTCTAGAGGAGGGCAGCCCAAGATTTCTTTCAAAAACCTTAATCCAGGAATCTACAGGGCCGTGTCCCAGTTGTCATTTAAAGGGAGTAAAAAATTTCTGAGGTCTTAAGTCTACAGAACTGTATTTGGGAAAATGCAGTGGCCAAGTTTCTGTTTGAAGAACAGGCTAAGCAATAGCTCTAGTCCTGATAGTTAAGCTTTCTCCAAATACATTCTGGTATGCCAGTAGGTTCAAACTGTCTTGCTTAAATCACTGTGGGGTGTGTCTCTAAAAATTAAGCCTTTAGTGTTTCTGGGTTAGCTTTCCCAGTATACATGCTGACCACAGCATAAAACTTCAACGCACCCATGTAGACACTGTAAGTGCTGTTAAATAAAGAGAGAACAAAATAATAACAAGACTCCAAAGCTCTTATACTGGAAAAAGCTAAATTACTTTTGGAGATTACTAAATTTCTACTCTTACACAGTTACATTAATACTGTGTGCTGGGTTTATTTCATACATTGTATAAATCAGACACATTTGTCTTCCATGACCACCATAAAATCTCTCTTAAATTTTAGAAAACTAGCCATCAAATTCTTTCTATGTTATGAGAGAACTAGTGAGATCATTTGAAGGGCTGGGCACAAAAAGGAGAGTAGTTTTAAAAGAGGACGGGACATAATAAAAAGAATGGAACAAACTCCACAGAAGAAAAGGAGAATACCTGGGAATATGCCAATGTTAGTGCAATACCAATAGGCATGGGACATAAAATCAACAAATCCTGTTACCCTTTTCTCTTGACAGAAGAAAATTCATACTGAACCCAAAGAGGAACTCCATTTTGATCTCTTAGATTCAAATCCATCTTATGAACAACAGTTTACTGAGAAAAAGGACACTAGTCAAAATATCAGGCTAATAATATTTCTGTGGTTTTATAATATATGTGCTTTCATGTATGTGATAATGCACCACATTCAAGTTCTATTTTACTGTGGAATTTCTGAAAAGTCAAGAACTAATAGTATTCTCAAAACTTCTAGATTTTCATTTCAGTCACTCTCTATTCAAAGCACTCTTTTCAATGGAGTTGTATGCATTTAGTACACATTTACATGCAAAAATTGTAATGTGTAACCCAGATATATGCCCCTGCAACTATTTCCTGATCCAGTCAGTTGAAAGATCTCATCACTGGTTATTAATATAATGTACACCTCTATATCTTAGCGACCAGGCTGAAACTCAGTCAAAATAATTTCACATACCAGATTTTAGTTATTATTTCTCTCTTTCAAGAAAATGTTGATGTTCAAACTTAAATATGTGACACAAACCAGCCTCAGTGAGCACAGTAAATAAATTCATACTTAGAAATAGTCTCTTTCTTTTTATCAGTATCACATATCATAGTCTCTGAGCACTTTACAAGGGAGACAGGCTGAGTCACATATGATTTCATAGGTCAAGCTTAGCTAAATCAAGGTAATTCCCTCTAAGTTAGAACTTTGGCAGTGGGCTGAAAATCTGAGTTCACAGTGGTTCAACACAGTAATTGCTGGTAAAGAACCCCACACTGATTTAGGCAAGACAGTTTGAACCTACTGGCATACCATAATATATATGGAGAAAGCTTAACTATCAGGACTAGAGCTATTGCTTAGCCTGTTCTTCAAACAGAATCTTGGCCACTGCATTTTCCCAAATACAGTTCTGTAGACTTAAGAGCATACCTCTTTCTTTACTCACTGGATGTAGCCCTACAGCAATCTGTTTCTTCCACATAGTTTCCAGGTGAAGAAAAAAAAAATTAAAAAAAAAAAAAAAATTAAAAAAAAAAAAAATCACAGAAATACCAGCCTTTAGAATCCAAAGGCTGTGGATAGCTGCACGTGGTTGTAGAGTTTAGTAGAAAATGCATACTTCCATGATCATGATGATTCTCAAAACAAAGCTAACAGTTTCTACAGTATAGTGTGCATAAAGGGTCCTTCTGTATGGAAAAGCAATAATAATTGTCTGCGTGCAAAGCTTAAATCAAAAGACAAGCACAGACTCATTTAAAGCAGTGAACACTCCAGGCTCTAGACAAAGTCCAGTCAAGCCTTTTCATTTGTCAAAACCAGCTGTTCACCCAATGGTGGCCACCCAAAACAGTAGACCTCATAGCAGGTCAGAGATAACACTGATGGATTAACAATCATTTTCCTTATTGCATAGTTAGGGCACAGTTTGACTAGTATCTTTATATGGACATGCCAGCCTAAGCACTGTGCTTAGTCATTCACTCTTCCCTCCAATTAACCTCTGCCCTTCACACCAGAATGAGTGTTTGTGTAACCAGGTGACAAACCTAACCAACTCCCTCATTCAAATCCCTTCTTTATTGTTAGGTGCATTGTTATTAAGCTGGACATGTGCCTCAGATTAGTTTACCCTTCAGTGGGACAAGTGATTGAGATGCATAGGTGTGAGAAGACAAGAAGGTGGGGAGAGGCATTGCTTAATCTTGAAAACCATACCTACAAGAGGTCTGCATGATCATTATTTCAGTGACTGCACTATTGGCTGCTTTCAGTGAGAATAGAGTGTCAGTGTAAAGAACTGCCAACAGCACTGAAATGAACACAGAGCCAGAACTTCTTAAACTCAGGCTCACTTGGAACTTGTCTTACAATTTTTCCTGTTCTGGAAACAGTACCGTATGTAAGATGTTTCTAAACATCTTATATAACATCTAAATAAGCATTGCACAAATATGCTTATCTCAGTTTTTGTCTAATTAAGGCAGTCCTATCTGTTCTTGAACTCTGCATAACTACTAGGGCACCGTAGTCTGAGGTCTAACTAAACACTCCTGCTATCAGGTATCCTCTTTCAGAGAGCACTGAAAAATCAGCACAGCTTTCAGATCGGGTCAGTGTGGGTAGAGGCCTTCAGTGAGATTTTTAAAATCATCAGAACACTCTCTGCTACCCTGAACTAAAACCACAAGATGGAGAGGTGTTTGATGGAGAGGGCTTAAAAAATAAAAGAATGTCAAAATATACCTTCTGAGCAGAGAGTTTTTGCTTGGCTTTTTTTTTTTTTTTTTTGGCCCAGCTGCAATCATAGTCATTGTACAAACAGTACTGCATTTCTAGGAACACCATGTGAGAAATCAAATGGCAATATCCAGTGTGACAGGGCCAGGACTGATTTTTAATACAAATATATGAATAACACTTACGGCTTTGTGCTAGTAGTATCACATATATATTAATTAGAAACATTGCTTTATCTATAGCTTTTTCCCAAAAAAAAATTATTAGACCAAGTAAGCAAAGTATATTAGAGCAATCAGAACTATTTCAATTCAACTGGCTTTAGAGTTGCATCAGAACAGTTTGTAGTGTCAGCACCTGTCACTAACAACTCTCTAACACATGAACCATGCTAAACTGGATTTTACTATTCAAATACTGGTAAACGTTATTGAAAAAGAAATAAAATGTCCAAAACACAAACTTTGACAAACACATGTACTATAGCTTGGCCTAGAAAGTGATATTTACCACACGTTTTCTACAAAAGGTTATTCTAAAAAAAACCAAACAAAAAATTAATAAGATTTAGATGCCTTGTATCTGCTTCTCAGCCCACCAAAATTGCCTCAGCTCTCCCCTCATATTCCCATGCAAACTAACACTGCATTATCACAACTCTTGATTGTGGTTCATAAGTCTTGATTGTGGTCCATAAGTCTTGGACACCACAGTCCTTCTTCCCATATTGCCCTGCCTGTCTCACTCTACAATCCACTCAGTGGATTCATTGCCCAGATAATTCTGGCCAGTTGGCTGCTGCCAAACATAGCAGGCAAGAGTGAGTTTTGTATTTTTTCCTTACTCAGGCATTGATAAGAATGCTTTTGCCTGCGTAGATCCCAATCTTCCCCAAACTCCTAAAAGCACAGTTGTACCAAGTTACTCTTCCATAAGCATTGTTAGAAAAGTGCTGAATATAAGTCAAATACAGTTTAACAGGTCTATCTAAGAGTTTATTATACCAAATTTGGACATTAGAGTGAATTAAGTGGCAATATATCTGTATGAAAGGTTACTTGGATCTTGCATTATGGATTAGCAAAAGCAATACATCACTGAATTTGTTAGTGCTGAAACATTAACAAAGTAAGCAAAAAGGATTTTTCAGAGTCCAGTGTCTTTTAAGGGATTAGTGAAATCAGGTTGTGTTTTTAAAGATGCCTAAGGAATTGACACTTGAGAACATTCAGTTATAACAGAAATAAACAGAAAGCTAACAGTAACTACAGCATAGTAAATATGATTGCAAATAGCTAAGTTTTAGAAGTGCACAATGATTCAAAGCTTAGAGATAAAAACACTTCTCTGAGAGCTTTACTTGAAGAGAGAAGAAGCTCTATTCTGTGGATAAATTTCTGATGCAGTCATTCACAGAATCACAGAATGGTTGAGGTCAGAAGGGATTCTGTGGGTCAGCTAGTCAAACCCTCCTCACTCAAGCAGGGCCACCTACAGTTAGTTGTCCAGGACCATGTTCAGAAGGATTTTTAAGATCTCCAGGGATGGAGACTCCACAAGATCTCTGGGCAACCTGTGTCAATGCTCAGTCATCCTCACAGTAAAATAGTGTTTCCTGATGTTCAGAGGGAACCTCCTGTTTTTCAGGTCCATTCCCTCTGGTCCTGTCACTGGACAGTGCTGAGAAGAGACACTGACCACCACCTTGTGGGCCTGACCATTCAGCCAGTTTTCATTCTGCCTTATTGCCTGCTCATCCAGCCCATACTCCATCAGCTTCTCTATAAGCATGTTATGGGAGACAGTGTCAACAGCCTTACTGAAACCAAGGCAGAAAATATCCACTGCTCCTTCCTCGTGTACTAAGCTAGTAGATAGCTTGGTAAGATAATCTTAGTCACAGAAGGTTATCAAGTTAGTTAAGCATGACTTTCTCTTTAAGAACCCATGCTGACTACTCCTGATCACCTTCCTGTCCTTCATGAGCCTGGAAATGGTTTCCAGAATTAGTTGTTCAATCTTCCCTGAGGTAAGGCTGCATCCCACCAATGTCAGTGGACATATTTATGTCCTATTTGCTTAAGTATTCCCTAACCTGATCCTCTTTTATTAAGGCTATATCTTCCTTACTCCAGCCTTTCCCACTGGTCTCCAGATCCTGGGGTTTCTGAAGGTTGGTCATACTAATAAAAGCTGAGGGAAGAAAGCATTCATTACTTCAGCCTTTTCAATGTCCTGTGTCACTGGGGCCCTGCCACATTAAGCAGCTGACCCACATATTCCCTAGTCTTCCTTTTGTTGCTTACATACTTACAAAAGCCCTTCCTGCTGCCTTTCTTGTTGCATTTCTTGTTGCCTTGTTCCCTCACCAGACTCAGCTCCAGTCAGGCTTTGGCTCTCCAAATACCCTTATTGCATGCTCAAGCTGTGTCTTTATATTCCTCCATATGACCTGTCAATTCTTCCCTCCCTCCTATGAAAAGTATACTTTTCATGTTTGACTTTTCCCAGGAGCTCCTTGGTCATCCATGCAGGCCTTCTGGCATCTTTGTTTGACTTCCTGCTCATTGGGATGGACTGTTCTCAAGACTGAAGAGATGATCCTTGAACATGAAGAGGTTTGCCCCTCTTCCCTTCAGGGCCTTATCCTGTGGGACTTTTGCAAGCAGATCCTTGAAGAGGCACAAGTCTGCTCTCCTGAAGTGCAGGGTTGTGATCTTGCTTTTTTTCCTGTTCCCCCCTTTCAGTATTCTGAAATCCACCATCACTGCAGCCAAGGCTGCCCTCAATCTCCACATCCCCAACAAGTTTTTCCCTGTTTGCAAGTACAAGACCCAGCAAAACTTGTCTTCTCATTGGTTTCTGTATCACTTCTGTCAGGAAATTGTCATCAATGCTCTCCAGCAATCTCCTGGATTGTTTATTCCCTGCAGGTATCAGGGTTGTTAAAATCCACCACAAAGATCAGGGCCTGTGAACATGAGGCTTCTTCTAGCCATCTGTTGAAGGCCTCATCTACTGTTTACGTGATCAGGCAACCTGTAGCAGAAACCCACTACAGTGTCACCCATGCTGGTTTGCTCTTTAATCCTCACCCATAAATTCTTAGTTGGCTCCTGACCCATCTCCAGAAGAGCTTCATGCACTCCAACAGTTCACTCACATAAAAGACAACTCTACTGCCTCGTCTTTATGTCCTGTTCTTCCCAAAGGGGCTGTATACCTCCTAAAGGGCCTGTATTCCTCCATTGCAATACTCCAGTCATGGGAGCCATCCCACCACATCACCGTGATCCCAAAAAGGCTAAAGCCAGCAGTCACACACAGACTATTCACCATGCTGCATACATCAGTGTACAGGCACTTCAGAGAGGCACTCCAGCATACCAATTTCCCAGAAGGGGTCTGGGCATTTTTCCCCAAATTGGTATCTTGTATGCATTTCCTTGCTTACATACAAATTCTTGAGCTGACCCCATTTAAGCTCTGTTTTGTTGGTTTTGTCTTTGCCTTCATTCACACCATCCCAGGCCCTTTGCTTGTCAGCCCTGTCCATCACTACCTCACAGGCTGCCTGTAAATCTCTTCATCTCACATCACTCACAGGTTGAAGACCATCTTACCATGTCAACTATCCAACTGGGAAAGGTATCTTTGCCCCACTTAGAGAGGTGGATCCTCTCTGTCCCAAGAAGATGCTGATCCTCATATAAGGTCTTATGGTCACAGAAACCAGCTTCACAGCCAGCACAGCTGACAACAGGGGCATCTTGGTATGTTCCTCTGGAAACATGCCCTGAACATAAGAACTACTAAAGGTTTAGGGCTTTTTTTTATAAATATATAAAATTCATTTTAAATCATCATTTTATGATGCTTATTGAAGTTATATTAAACTTTTTTTTTTTTCTGTATAGCATATACTTCAGATGACAACACCTATAAAATGTATGTCCTGCTTAAAAGAACAAATATAAAGAACATATATTCAGCTTACCCAATATCATTTCATCTTCAAAAAGCCTTGGCAAATCTGTCAGGTGTGAGTGAAAATTATTAAGGAATTCAAAAGACAATGAAATGAGAACAGACGGCCAAACTACATCACTTCCTTAAGGAACAGCAGGGTTAAATATTCAGTATGCTACCCTGATCCTAGGTAATATAAAATTTCTGTACCTAAAAAAACAGTATGGCAGCCTTCACAGACTGCTCTCATTTACCAGCCTCATGTACACCATAATCTTCTGAAAATTGTCAGATCTGTTGCTGGTGAGTGAGACCAGGAGCAGGCTTTATAATTTCATGAAGTCACTGAATATATAATTTCCACCACAAAAATATTAGTATCTGAATTCAAGTTTCTATACGTTGACTTAAAGGTGCCCTTACCTAATTCTGAATATAGCCTTATGTATGCAACTATTTGCAGTGATTTTATTCATGATTGATGATGCTCCTGCTGTAGAAGCACCATTACCGGGTAAATCCACAGCCTTTGCTGCAGGCTGAGATTCCTTACTGCCTGGAGTGAATTTTAAATGTAATCTATGTTGTCCAGCTGTTAGCGATTTATTATTTTCTTTCTGACAAAGTGAAAAAAGCAGCTGTAATAATAGTAATAAACAAAGTCCACATTTTAGCAGTGGAAATCTTTAAATAAGTGTACCTGCCAAGAGACAAAACTACTTTTAGAATTGCTAGTGCCTTCTTCAATCTTCTGTGGGGTAAACTGGTTTAAAATAGTAAACAAGACAGCTTGGCAGACACATTTAACTTGTAACTATGTCAAGGAAATACATCAAAGTAAAGCTCGTAGGAGAACCTTACCATAAGTATGAGGACTTACTGTAAGTACCAGCTGAAGATAACATTTTGATAAGTCCTTCAGAATGACATGGAGGACTGTGGAGTTGTGTCTCTGCTGAGTCCACACTGATAGAAAAATGTCACTTTTTATGGCCTACTGCCCTCTCTAGGAAGCAGATATTCAGACATGTATTGTACCTTAGTGTCACTTGAAACAAATACCTTACCCAAAGGTCATTGACATCAATGGAAGACTTTCCATTAAGCTTGCAGTGGTGTTGGTCAGGCTTTAAAGCTCTTTAGCACCTGTCTAATTATAACCACATGAACATAGTGACTGACATCCGGGGCACTACACCCATGCCCAAAATGATAATAAACCAAGGCTTAATTCAGGAGCCTCAAATGTCACAGTCATTATAATAATGGAAAAAAAATCAGAAAAGAAAATGTAGTCCTATCTATTAAATTTCTTAAATGTACAATATTTAATAGTCTTAAAGAGAAAGAAGTGAATAGGTTTGCATATATATATCTTCAAGTATTTTACAAACAATGAGAAGTTCACAGGCAATTGTGAAGACCATAGGTTAGGAAACATGTTGTGTTACTCAGTGTCTCCTACTAGCTGGATATCACCAAAAGGAAGCACTAGATATATAGACTTAACTGACAGGCTACATTAATTAAAATTAAAATAAAAGCTTTAAATGAAAAGGGCTGAATAACAGTATGCAACAGATGTATTTTCTACTTCTCTACCCCCAAAACCTCATCATATTTCCAGTCACGTTTCTACAAATCCTGTATGGCCTTTCACCCATATGTTCAAACACACATTGAATAGGATCTTTCAAGAACATCTTTCCACAGAGAGCTTTTATCAATAAACTATATAGCATAATAAATATGTTGTAACAGTTTGCAAAGTGAAAACAGCAGCACAGTATCTGTGTGAACACAAACCAGGACAGACAAGGAGAGTTTTGCTGATCAGGTTACTCCTCATAAACAAATGTTCTTCATGTTGTGGAAAAGTGAAATCAAATGAACTTCTGTGCAGTGGGTGGGTGAGATGAAAAGCTGTTATTTTTTCATTGTGCCAAAACCATTTTGTTTCCTTCAACTCAAAAAGAGTTCTAGATTAATTTAAGGTGAAGAATCATAAATAATTTTTCAGAGATATTTATAAAGATCTATACTTCTTTTCTGAAAACAGAAGCAGAGAACTTGTTTATCTCATATCCATTTTTTGGCCACCACTTTGCCCAAAAACCCACATCTGTCTGTCAGTCTGTTGGTCCCCTTTGAGTCTGAGACTCCCTTTGAGACTTTTTCTGTATATCTGACAGAATGCATCAAAGCTTCATCTAGACCTCCTGCTTTTTTTTTTTCTCTTTTACAAAGTCTGTCTTTTTCCCTTTATATCTGAAATTTTGCAGAATTTGTGGCAAGTTAGTTAACAAAGCAGAGCCTCTCCTGTGCAGCAATCTCAAACACTTTTACATCCAGTGCAAATTTCTTGCAACTGAACTTCATCTATGTCAGATAACCAGATCATCAGCCTAGATCTTTGGAAAGCAGAAGACAGTGCGTGCTGTCAATTTTACTGCAATGATCTGGATGTCCTTGATAGACATAATACCTACATAGGCTTTGTAAATTATGTACTTCTATAAGGCACAATTTTTGAGAACCATGCCTACCAGATACTTGCTGGAAAATAATTTTAATGGAAGAAACTACTTAAAGCACTGCTCTGAATTGTGTTGAATTTTACCATATGCTTGGGCACTTTAAAATCAGAGTAAGGATGTAACTTTCACCACCTCTCTGGGCAACCTGTTCCAGTGTCTCATCAACCTCATGGTGAAGAACTTCTTTGAGCTGGAGAGTTGGGCCCAGGTGAACCTCATGAGGTTCAACAAGAGCAAGTGCAGGGTCCTGCACCTGGGCCAGGACAATCCCCCCCTATCACAAGCTTGGGGAAGAGGTAATAGAGAGCAGCCCTGCAGAAAAGGACTTGGGGGTGGTGGTAGATGAGAAGCTGCACTTAAGGAGCCTGTGTGTGCTTGCAGCCCAGAAGGCTAATTGCATCATGGGCTGCATCAAAGGCAGTGTGGCCAGGAGATCGAGAGAGGTGATTCTGCTGCTCTACTCTGCTCTGGTCAGACCTCACCTGGAATACTGTGTCCAGTTCTGGATCCCTCAGCACAGGAAGGACATGGACCTGATGGAGCAGGTCCAGAGGAGGGCCAGGAAGATGATCAGGGGCTGGAACACTTATCCTACAAGGACAGGCTGAGGGAGCTGGGATTGTTCAGCCTGGAGAAGAGAAGGCTCTGGAGAGACCTAATAGCGACCTTCCAGTACCTGAAGGGAGCTTATAATAATAAGACTGGAGAGGGCTTGTTTACAAAGGCCTGGAGTGAAAGGACAAGGGGTAATGGTTTTAAATTAGAAAGGAGTGGATTTAGATTAGAAATAAGGAGGAAGTTCTTTCCCACGAGAGTGGTGGAGCACTGCAACAGGTTGCCCAGGGAGGTGGTTGAGGCCCCATCCCTGGAGACATTCAAGGTGGGGCTGGACAGATCACTGAGCAACCTGCTTTAGTTGAAGATGTCCCTGCTCTCAGCAGGGGGGTTGGACTAGACGACCTCTAGAGGTCCCTTCCAACCCAGACATTTCTATGGTTCTGTGTTTCTTTCTAATGTCTAATCTGAATCTACCCACCTCTAGTTTTAATCCATTCCCTCTAGTCCTACCATTACCCCACATCCTCAAAAGCCTTCCCCAGCTTTCTTCTAGGCCCCTTTAAGATACTGGATGGCCACAATAATGCCCTTGTTAATCTTTGAAATACCAACTTCAGTTAGACCATTAACACTGTTTTGCATGGGCAGGAATATTCAAGTTCTTTCTGACCATAGGTATTAAAGTGAAAGACACTAAGGCTGGTCATATTTTTGACCCTTACTTGTATTCCTCAAACATTTTAAATTCTGAAAAACATGGATAGGAAAAGAATTGTGTCTCATATCAACTTCAGTAATGACTTGGGTATTTAGTAATGACTCAGGGGGCCAGATATCACATTAAATAACACAGGAATGAAGAGGACAGAGCTTGGAGTTGTAAATATCTTTCAGCTGAGAAACAGCTGTCAACATAACTTATCATTTGACTAAAATTATTCTTTCTTTAGTCTTTCTACTCAACTGAATTAATTAATTAAATCTGTTGCAGATGGAGGTATTATTTAAGCTCGTTTCCTACTGTTATGTATGCTTTAAAAATAAGAACAAAAAAAAAAAAAAAAAAAAGTTTCCTTACTGTCTTCTTTCCCTGTACACTGGACTGGTAAATTCTTTGATTCAAGGAATTAGGACTAGTCTGAACCAATGCCTTAAACTGAAGTATTTCCAGGCACTGGACTCCAGAGAAAAATCCATAAAAATACTATATGACATTCATTTATTTCTATAATAAGTTGAAAATCTGATTGTTAGGAAAGAGTGTGAGTTGCCAACCAGCACTGCAATTTCATTCAGGAGAGTGTCTAGGCAAATAATTAAATTTAAGCAGATACTCCAGTTTCATTGATCTCAGAACATTTTTGTGAGTTCAGAATCAGAATTTGAAGAACAGGCCTGGATTTAAACAGACACAGCTTTACAGTCTGAAGATAAGTCAGTATCAACTTTTGCTTTCAGAATCTATTAGTAATAGGTGGTACTGTGCTACAAGACCACTGAGTCAGAATACATGAGCTCTTAGCCTTTCACACCATCAGCGATGAGATGCATTCAGCATTGGCTCAAGTGATCTGAAGAGCCCTGTCACGTTAATTCCTTTTCCTGGTTTAAATATGACTCTTTAATGAGGTGTTAAAAACAGGGTTGATCTTTTTTTTAACATCCAGCTTTTCCCAGTCTTGGCAAAAGCAGATATTATGTCAGTTAATTGGTTCCTTTATTGTTTTCCCTTTTTTTAATGAAGATATGAAAGTGGTGTATTGCCATACATAGTGACAATGACACAATTAAGATATGTGTGAAAAAGCAGTATGGGAATACAGAAGTTTATATGAAGATGACATACAAATATGTAGGTGTATTTAGATTATGCAGAACCTTTAAATGTCTGTGGTGCATAAAAGGGACTTTTAAAATGATAAAATAACTAACAAATTAAGCAGATATTAACGTTTATTAAATAGTTACATTTGTCATTTAAGGCTATTAAATATTTACATTTGTCATTTAAGGCTGTAGATTTGACATGAAATGTATTGCACATAAATAATAAGATACTTTACAGATCACTCACTATTCTGTTTTTCTCTCAGTAAAACTTTTCTACCAGTCTGAAAGAACAAGAAGGATCTTCAGGCTTTTGAGATAGGAATCAGCAGGCGCTGAGGTGTGGGGAGTTTGACCAAACAGCACATAGGAGGAACAAACATCAAACAGAATGACTGATAAATGACAGAGAAACATGAAACCCAACAGCTGACCCTGTAAAGAAATTTCACATTTGGAGGATGAGAAGCGATACTGGACCCCTGAAAGTGAAAAAGGGGATTAGTGTTGCATCCAGGTGTCCTGGTTTTGGCTAGAATAAAATTTATTTTCTTCCTAGTAGCTGGTATAGTGCTGTGTTTTGGATTTAGTGTGAGAAAACACAATGATGTTTTCAGTTGTTGCTAAGCCATATTTACACTAAGTCAAGGGCTTTTCAGCTTCTCATACTACCTTGCCAGTAGAGGCTGTGAGTGCACAAGAAGCTGAGAGGGGACACAGACAGGACAGCTGACTCAAACAAGCCAAAGGAGTTGTGTCATGTAATGTCATGCCCAGTATATAAACTGGGGGGAGTTGGCCAGGAAGAGAGAATCATTTCTTGGAAAGGTCAGGGCATCAATCAGCAGGTGGTAAGCAATTGCATTGTGCATTGCTTCACTTTTCTTTGGTTTTATTTCACTGGGAAAGAGGTCTGGTTTGTCTTCTACAGACTTTCTGGGGGACTCATGCATGCCTCCCTCTTCCTAGTCCAA
>JAAGNO010078975.1:0-21532 GCA_033439905.1 Ceryle rudis
CCCCACAGCAGCGGGGTTCCTCCCCTCCCATCATTACCATGGCCTCCTCTGGCCCTACTCCCACAGGTCCCTGTCTCTCCTGTGCTGAGGACTCCAGAGCTGGACCCAGCACTGCAGGGGCGGGGTCTCACCAGAGCAGAACAGAGGGGCAGAATCCCCTCCCTCAACCTGCTGCCCACGCTGCTTTGGATGCAGCCCAGGGTGCAATTGGCTTTTGGGCTGCAAGTGTATGTTGCTGGCTCATGTACAGCTTTCATTCAGCCGAATGACTCCATCCTGCTCTAAGTTATCATATTCTGAGCAAAACCCATCGAGCAAATTATACAACCATCCAGCTCAAAAGGAAGACCTGCTGTAGCACCAGCTCCTCTGAGCCATGAAACACAATATAACAACACTGAGTTTAGAGAAGAAGGAACACACAATCCATCTTTGCTTCCTGGTTCCTAATACCTGAAGACAGGCTCAAGTGACACACCACAATCATCTCTCAAGCTGACCACAAGTAAGTAACATGCTTGACAGACTCTTGCCTTGGTCTCCTACCACTATCCCTTGTACATAAGGCACAGAGAGGATCTCTGTGCCCTGATGAAGAGCAGATCCTCAAGCAGAGCACAGATCTGACGCATGGAAGGGTTTTACGCTGCTAATTAACGCATTCAGTCAACCCCAGCACGGACATTCAAGCTGGGAATGGCACCCTAAGGCTGTAACCTACAGGCATCACTGAGTGCTTTCAAATCCACACCCTCCCAAAATGCCACTGCATGACTTCGTGCTCTGTCTCTGGCCACATCCAGAGCTCAGACAGGAGAGATGGTGTCAGCACCATGCAGCAGCTGGGGACCTGACGTGGACTAGGGAAGTGATTGTACCTCTGTACTCTGTACTCAGCACTGGGGAGGCTGCACCGCAAATCCTGGGTTAAGTTTTGGGGCCCTCACCCAATGAAGGACATTGAGGGGCTGGAGCATATCTAGAGAAGGGCAACAAAGCTGGGGAAGGGTCTAGAACACAAGTGTTTTGAGGAGCAGCTGAAGGAACTGGGGTTGTTCAGCCTGCAGTAAAGGATGTTCAGGGGAGACCTTCTCACTCAACAACTCTGTGAAGGGAGGCCGGACCCAGGTGGGGTTGGTCTTTTCTCCCAAGGAACAAGCAATGGGACAAGAGGAAATGGCCTCAGATTGCACCAGGAGAGGTTCAGTTTGGATACGAGGAAAAATGTCTTCTCCAAAAGGGTTTTCAAGGCCTGTCTCAGGCTGTCCAGGGCAGTGGTAGAGTTCCCATCCCTGGAGGGATTGAAAAACCATGGAGATGTGGTGCTGAGGGACATAGTTTAGTGGTGACCTGGCACTGCTGGGTTAATGGTTGGACTCAATTGTCTTAAAGGTCCCTTCCAACCAAAATGATTCTTATGATTCTATGGGTGTTCATGGGTATGGCGCAGCAATAGGTGGATGCAGTGCTCAGGCATGCCCCTTGCCCTCCGGATGGCAAAGTTGGGGCTCCAGCACGACAAGGTTTCTAACATAGTGCTGACTTTGTCCCTCCTGAACTCCATCCTTTGGCAGGTCTCTGTCAAGAGCAGCAGATGAGCGTAACTAAATTGAAGCAACACTGAGAGTGTGCAGTTTATGTATTTCCAGATCATTAAGCCTTCTCCTAGCGACAGTGTTTAAAAGGCACAATGACGTTTCATTCCTCTCCCCACCCCCCCTCCCGCTCTGCTGTTTGGCTTTTGGAAATTAAAAGATAAGCTTTGTAAATCTCATGGAGAAGAGAGAACTGTCACTTTAGCTTTAGAAGAAAAGCCAGCAAAGAAACAAAATTCTTCTTCTGGCAGAGGAGAAAAAAATCCATTATTAAAGGCTTAGAGACAAAGGCTCTCAACACAATTAAAGGCAAACTTAAGCCTTTGAAAGCAGAGGGCATGACATTGGAATACACACAAGAGGTAGAGATGAAAGCCTCCATTGTAGCGCTGTTGAAAAAGTAAAAAAAAAAAAAAAATTTTCAATGGATGCATTTGCCTAAACCAAAGTAGATGAGAAGCTTTCTAGAGAAGGGCTGGAGTCTTCCCATGTGTTTGCACAATGCCAAGAGCCCCTGGGCTCAGTCTTAATTAGGATCCTGGGTCATTACTAGAATAACTTGGAGAGAAAGGGTCACAACATTCATTAATCAGAAAGAAAACAGGGCTCCAATATTTTCTGGGGGAAATTTTCCACCTGGGAAATCTAATCTTTCTTTCCAGTCTGTTCAGCTGAAGCAAAAAAATGTTTTGATTTGGTGTTGCCAAGGCATTTTTTTGCGGAAGAGCTTGCTGAGGACACAG
The DNA here is from genome assembly GCA_033439905.1 of Ceryle rudis. Lineage (NCBI taxonomy): Eukaryota > Metazoa > Chordata > Aves > Coraciiformes > Cerylidae > Ceryle > Ceryle rudis. Next base: position 2,339 of record JAAGNO010078975.1, read on the forward strand.
TGTTGCAATCCAGGCATGCGGGTGGCTTTCAGCCCAGCAGTGGCCTGAAGTTGTGGCCACCTCCAAAAAGCACTGAGCAGAGTAGTCCTGGCTCTCCCAGCCTCTAAACTAAGAGCACTATATCCAAGCAAATCCCAGATCTTTGATGTAAGAAACACTATTATTGGAGTGCTTTGCTCCTAGCAGGTAGTAAAGCTTCCCCTTGCTCTCAAACCCTCTATCTCCAAGCAGCAGCGCCGTAAGCCAAACACCCACTGTAAGATGCTCCCAACTAGTGTGCAAATGTCCAAGACCCCTCACTGCCATTCAGGAAAGCCTGTACTGGTGAAGGACCGCCACCATTCAGTAAAATCACAGGTTTGCCATCCACCCTCTGCTGCAACTGCCCAAAGCTAGGTCTGGCTTGACCCTGGATGTCTGCACCATGCTGGGGAGGTGATGACTTCTGCTCCCTTAAGATCTGTCTCTTCGCTGAGAAGCTCAGATGTCTTTCTAGGAGAGGAGCTCCCTCTTCTCTGTGAATCAACATAGGCTATAATGACTCACATGTCTTTAGAGGGGGATGCTCCTACACAAGTGGTGGCCATTTCCCTCTCTGTGGTGTGTCAACATGGGCAGCCTACATTATTATTCATGCTGGTTTTTATCTAGTGCTCCTCAGGACAGGTAAAGGATACCTTATACCAAAACTCAGCATCGTTACAGTGAGGTTAGAGTTGAAGACTGTATGGAAAAGAATGGTATGCAAGGTCATTCGGAGAGTTGATGATAGGAGCTGAATATGCAGAACGTTTCTCAGTTTCTTCTCCTTGCTCACACAGGGGCTGTGCTGGCATCTTGCCCCTCCTGAGAAAGAAGGTCTATCATTACATCTAGCTGGCAGTTTAATCTTGTTCTAATTCTCCTCTCCAGGGATGCTCCTGGGATAGGTGATGCTGTTTTGGGATGACTTGTGTTGCTTTTATATAGAACAAAAAGACAAGAGGGAGGGTGGGGTGGACTAGATGAATTTTAAAGGTTGCTGACAACCCAAACCATTCTATGATTCTATAACAAGAGAAGTCAGGAGTTGTACCAGGCATGCTTACCTCCTGCCTGTAGCCAGAGGACACCCCTTGTGATGGTGGCAAGACCTTGGGGAGCTGCATGGAGCTGTTCCAGAGGCTGCCACCTTTCTAAGCCCAAGCTAGAGGAAGGGGTGTCAGTCCTTCCCCTCAGACTGACATCTGCTCTGAAAACTCCTGAGGTTTTACCCATTAATGTCAACTCATAGACCAATTTCTGTCAAAACCAGTCATCTGTTTGCCAGGGAAAAAGCAACTTGTTCCACTGAGGGCATTGAGAGGCTTCCCAACAACGCTGACCGCATTTGTCAGATACAAACCAGGTAACCAAGAACTGAAGGATTATCTTGATACTTGTCCCCCTAACCTGGATTTCTTGCTCATCTTTGTCTATGGCAAACGGCAGCCCTCTTCATTTAAGGATATTTGTCCATCGTGAACAGCCAAACAACTAAGCCAAATAACCTCTGATATGCAGTACAAGAGCAGGTAAGAGACAGGCTAATTCACTGGCCTCCACTCTGAAAATAAAAGCAAGGTCTGTGGATGCTTTTAGCTTCATTTTTTTTGTATGTTTTCCATTGGTTGGTTTGGTCACCAAGGAGACTGAATTCCTACACTCTCTGTTTGAGACGTTTGCCAGCACATAAATCCACGGTTCTGAGCCAATGGCCATCACAGCATAATTATATAAGGTACATGTTGGGCTTGTGAGCTCAAGCTTTGCTTGCTGTACACCTGATCTGCTGGGTTGTTATGTCCACCCAAAGGGGAAAACAATGTCCTCCAGGTCTGTTCCAAGCCCAAGTCCTTCCTCACATCATGGGTAGGAGACACCTTAAATCTGAAGTTTCTCGCTTTATGTTCCTCATACCCATGTAGGAAGTCCTGCATAAAACACACCAGAGCATTAGAGAAAGGGAAATATATTTTGCTGTGCTTCTGCCAACAGCAGCTGAGGCATAACTTCAGAAAATACCAGCATAACCAGTCCACTTGGGTTCCCCTCCTCAATGAGCAGCAATGGCTCTCTGTACTCACTAATCCTGCTCTCCCTCCAATTCCCGTTCCCGTCCCCCCTCGCCTCAAAACTGCTCCTAAGAGTGAGATCAGTTTTCAAAGCACTCAACAGCAGCACCGTTTGATGGTGTTAATGGGAATTCTGTGCCTGGGACAACTTTCAGCGTGCACACTCGCCAAGTTTATACTGAGTCCCCCAGGACACAGACTGTCTCATGTTGTTTGCACGATGCCTATCACACTGGCCTCCATCACCATAGCAAGCCACAGAAGCAAATACCTGACCAGAAAGTGTTAGGCAGAGCTCCTGCTTATCTCAGTGGGACAAGGATATGGACAGGGCAAGACAATGTCCTCTGTGGGCTGTTCAGCTAGGCTGAGGTGATGCCATAGATAATGGGGTCGATGGCCATGGGTCAAAGATGCCATCAGAGTATTCGCAGCTGTGAAATCTTAAAGCAAAGCAAACCCTTGTCAGGTCACTTATATAAATTGTTACCTAATGAGGTGTCCTCTCATATCTGCATCACAGGAAACTGATATGCTGAAGAGAGTTGGCTCTAGTAATGCATTGTAGAAGAGATGTCAGAAGAAATTCACAATCCTGCATGCTGAAGGCTTCAGGGATGAAGGCACTGCCTCTCTGAACCCCCATGAACAGGCCCAAAGGAGCACTGGGGAGAAAGCCAGGCAGCGAGCTGTTGTGCTGCGCAGCAGACAGATGACCCTCCACACACACTTCTCAATGTCTCTATATTTGACCTGCTAACCTTTCAAAATACAGTCTAAACACATCTGGTCTTCAGGGATGATTTTTTACATCAAGCCCCATCCTGTCCTTTTCTAGAATCAGCAACAAAGCTGTTTCTCAAAGCAGCAGCTGGTTTACACGAGATTATTTTCAAGCCAGCTCCTTAACAGATACATCACTCCCCTCTCTGCTGCTCCCCCCGCCCCCAAGTTTTAGCTGCATTTCTGCTCCATCTGGGGCCCCTATGCTTGGAGGAATGCCAGTAGCTCCTAGGGATAAAAAAAAAGCTCTCTACAGTTTGGGACAGTTGGGATAACGTGAGCAGGCAGTCACAGCATCTGCATCCATTTCCAGTTCTGATTCTGGACTGTCCCGAGAGGCTTTGAGCAACTCTGAGCTCTTTCTGTTGCCTAGTGAAGGTGATTTCCATGGCAGTGCAGAGTGGATGGGACATCATGTTGTGACTGAGCAGCTCCATTTACCCCATGGGCCAGTCTGAGGGGCAGGGAGGCTATGCAGCAGAGATAGAGCCCGAATAGGTGACTGTAAGAAAAAATATTCTGCCATGGTTTTAACCTGTTTGCTCTCTTGAAGTGTTCCCTTCCTTCTGCTCTTCTCTTTTCTATATTTAGAAACTTCTACAGATGTTGATGAAGGTAAGGGTAATTCCTGCTGTATTTCTCTATAGTCCACCTGGTGTTCCTGTTCCTAAATCATGCAGTATGTGAGCAGAGATCCCCCTTTCAGCTCAGTAAGTGCTGTTCACTGTGCTCTGGATGTGACTGTTTCTCACCTGTTAAACAGAGGACTTATCCTGTACTAGCTCTGGGTTCTGGCTCCATCATGGTCCTGAGCCCTGACAAACACAGAAACACCACTTTGTTTTGAGGAGTGGGAACAGGGGACACATAGCACTTTGTTTCTGTCCCTGAGGCCTTTCTCGGACAACCACTCAGAACCTTGCTAGGGGGAATTGAGTGAGAAGCCTAAATTTCAGAGCTGTCAGACCAGAAAAGCATCCTGGTAAACATCAGGAAGCCTGGTCATGGATGAAGTAAAGGCTCTCCAGCACTTCACATTGTTGCTAGTACATTTGAGGAAAAGTTCTTTGTTTTAAGGACAATGGCTTGCTTGCCTCCAGGGATCCTAGTATGGGCTTCTTTCTTGCCTGTGTTACAGCTCAGCAATAATAAATAAAGAACTAATTGAGGAAAGTAACTACGAGCAACCCCAGAAAGGGTGGGTTTGTGCTCCCCTAGCACAAACATTTTGCTCCTCTGGACTCACTCCAGCAGGTCCATATCTCTCCAGTGCCAAGGACTCCAGGGGTCTCACCAGAGCAGAGCGAAGGGGCAGAATCCTTGATCTGCTGCCCATGCTGCTTCAGATGCAGCCCAGGATGCAATTGGCTTCTGGGCTGCAAGCGCACAGTGCCGGCTCGTGTACAGCTCTTCATTCGTTGATACCCCCAAGTCCTTATGAACAGGGCTGCTCTCAATCCCTTCATTCCCCAGCCTTTGTTGATACTGGGGGTTGCCCTGACCTAGGTGCAGGGCCTTGCACTTAGCCTTGTTGAACCCCATGATGTTCAGACAGACCCACCTCTCAAGCCTGTCCAGGTCCTTCTGGATAGATCCCATCCCTCAAATGTCTCAACCATACTGCTTACCTTGGTGTCATCTGCATCTAGATAGGTTTGATTGTTCACAGGCTATAGGCTGATGAGAGCCATATAGGATAGGGCTGCAAAATACGCAGACCTCAGGGCCATCCCAGGGAGCTGCAGCCCTGAAAGCAGGCATTGAGCAAGCTCAGCTTGCCTCTCCTCCAGCGAGAAGGCTGTCTTCATCCAGCTCCTGTCCTTAGCTGCCTAATCAGAGGAGACAGCAAAGAGACTCACACTGACAGGCCTACTCCTGTTAGTATGGCTGTGCCTGCGAGGGAAGCATCTCTGCAGCAGGCAATGTGGCAGCAGAGCACTTTCTGAGCTCGGGGGAGGCAGGTGATGCCCATTCAGGTGAGAAGGCAACTGGTTTATGCCTGTGCCATGCCATGTCTTCCCAGGGGGGACCTGCAGCAGGCAAGTGATTTGGTCATTGAGAGTAGCTCAGCTCAGAAAAGTCTCAGGTTCCTTCAAAAGCAGAAAGAAGGTGGTACTTCCTAGGATCAGCCCAGCTGGAAAAGGACTATCTTCTGGTTAGAAACCCATAGTGACACAAGTTACTCCTTTCTTCAAAAACAATATCCCCCTGACCCTGTCCCACTCTGCATGCACACACATTTTTAGGTCCAGTTTAAAGGCATTCTGTATGAGGAGCACATCAACAGGGCGTCAGATCCCCTGTGCCTCCCCACCCCAGCACCACGGCTCAGTTCAGGTATTCACAGAACTCCAGGACTTTCATCTAAATTAGCCTTTAAAAACTTCATCTGTCTTTTGCTCTTCCAGACTCTGGACAGTCATGGAGCCAAGCTGCAGATAAAGGGCAGTTCAAAAATCTTTCACTTCTTAGGAAAGATAAATAGCCCAGAAAAAGCCTTTTCTTGAAGATATCCAGTCCATTTTGTAGAGGGAGGGAAAGAAATCCTGATAGTCATCAGTGAAGGAGCTGTGGATTGGAAGGGACCTAGCAGTCTCCTTGCTCTGGATCAAGCTCCACATTGCAAATTACCCCCAGATCCCCATCCTTTGCTCACCTCTAGTGTGCTTGCACAAGCAGGAGGGTGCAAGACACCTCCTTGACAACCCAGCTTCTTCAGGAACAGGATTTACTTGAATTTGCAGGAGCTGGACAACAAAACTGCTGACCTTTTTCTGAAAAACAATTCACTGAGGGTTTTTTTGGCTTGCTGCCTGAACTAAGCTGTAAAGTAAATGCAGCTGGGCTGCAGGGAAGGTTTTAGTGCAGGGGCATGAGAGAGACATTTCAGATCTGCAGTGAGTCCTGTTACATGGAGTAGATGAAAGGAAACTCACTAGGTAGAGAAATAAAACTCCTGATGCAACAAAGCAGTGGAAATTCTCTATCTCTTTTTTAAGTATCTCAGGAAACAGGAATGGAGGAGCTTAGATAGCAGGAGTATAAACAGTTGGGTGAAACATGATAGAGTGAGATCACAGAATCATAGAACGGTTTGGGCTGGAAAGGACCTTAAAGATCATCTAGTTCTAACCACCCTGCCATGGGCAGGGACACCTCTTTCTAGACCAGGTTGTTCAGATCCCAGTCCAACCTGATCTTGAACAAATCCAGGGATGGAGCATCCACAGCTTCCCTGGTCAACCTGTACCAGTGTCTCACCATCATCACAGTGAACAACTTCTTCTAATCTAAACTGATCAAAATGACTTCTGACTTGTACTACTGTATTTCTTCAATATCCATATTCCTTCATCATCTCAATAGCTTCATTATCTGGCTTTTTCTTGATATTTTATCTCAGACATCTCCTCTGATACAGAAGTTTTAGAGAGGCTGGTGTATTTCCAGCAGACTCTCCTTGTCCTGGGTACCTTCACCCAAGTGCATGGCAGAGGTGCTGGGCTTGGCTACACACAGGACACATTGCTTTCATTTTACCAGACAACAGACTTACTATGGACTTAGGCGTATCAAGGTGCTCTCTGGCTGTGAAGAGCAGATCATGCTGCCCATGTGCATCAGCTGATATCTAGCACATTTTGTCCTTCTCTTGTCAAGGTCCCTCATTTATCCAGCACCAGCCACTTTGTTCTGTCCTTTATGGTCTCCCTGGAAGGCATTTATTTAGACAGGTGCTCCCTCCTTAACCTACCTTGGTGGGGGGAATTGCTCCTTCTCTTCCTCCACCATCTCCACAGGTCAAACCTTGACTCTTGCCCTCTGAGACGCTTCTGCTTGGGTGCACAGAGAGGCCATGAGGGAAGGGGCAGAGCTGAGGGCAACTCCCACACATACGTGGCAGGGCTGGTAGTTCATGGGCAGGTGACATGTCAGCACCACCCCTCAGGAGGAGCAGCAGGATGTTTGGGCTCATGTTGGCTCAGCATCTCCTCTGGACTGCAAATACACTTAAAAAGATATGTGTAGAGTGTATGGGCATAGTCCTACACCCATCCCTTGCTAGAAGAGCTACCTCTGCTTTGCATTCATGGCAGGTTCCTACAGACAGGTTTAAGTCTCAGTCGAATCTTTGACAATATCAGCTCTTAAATTGCGAGATTATGTGTCTCACAAGAGTTCTTATTCCAACTTCCTGTTGCTGACACCTCACTCAAAAGCATACACCTGCAGTGCACTTAGCCAAAAGGAAATTTAGAATCATAGAATCATTTTGGTTGGAAGAGACCTTTAAGATCATTGAGTCCTACCTTCGACCCAGCACTGCCAGGTCACCACTAAACTATGTCCCTCAGCACCACATCTACACAACTTTGAAACATCTCCAGGGATGGGGACTCTACCACTGTCCTGGGCAGCCTGGGCCAGGGTTTCACAACCCTTTAGGGGAAAAAATTTTTCTTCATGTCCAACCTAAACCTCCCCTGGTGCAACTCAAGACCATTTTCTCTTGTCCTGTCACCTGTTCCTTGGGAGAAGAGACTGACCCCCACCTTGCCCCAACCTCCTTTCGGGGAGTTGGCAAGAGTTAGAAAGCCCCCCACCCCTCCTCCCCCCCAATCCTCCTTTTCTCCAGACTGAACAATCTCAGTTCCCTCAACCTCCCTTCACATGACTTGTGCTCTAGACACTTCACCATCTTCATGTCCCCTTCTCTGGACATGCTCCAGCCCCTCAATGTTCTTCTTGGAGTGAGGGGCCCAAAACCAAACCTGGTGAGGTGTGGCCAGGGGGATGATCCCTGCCCTAGTACTGCTGGCCACACTAGTGCTGATACAAGCCAGGATGCTGTTGGCCTTCTTGGCCAACTGGGCACATGTTGGCTCATCTTCAGTTGGTTGTTTACCAACACTCCCATGTCCTTTTTCACCAGGCAGTTTCCAGACACTCTTACCCATGCCTGGAGTATCACAGGGGGTTGTTGTGACCCAAATGTAGGACCCTTCATATGATCCATACCCAGCCATAAACCACCTGCAGACATGCAGCCCCCAGTCTGATACATTGGGACCTTTAAGCAGTGATGTCAACTAGGGCCACCTTTGCTGCCTGCCTTCTGCTGCTCAGCTGTACAAGGCAGAGCTCTCCTTCCCTTTGAACCACCTCTGAACATCACTTCTACTCCATACAAGGCATGACTCATTGATGGATTAGCCCGGCTCTGTCACACAGCAAGGCAATACAGCAGAAAAACAAAAAGACCAATGCAGTTGTGCAGAGACAGACCCAAGCCCACAGAGCAGGGAAATTATCCTTCCTCTCTCTAGGACCCTGGTAATTGCATCTGGATTTCATTGAGCTTCTGGCAGGTCATTCCCAGAAAGGCTGACAAACCAGAGCAAGCTCAAAGCTGATTAACAACACACAGCCTGGGTCTGGAGGGATTGATTTATGTGGAGGGATTTGCAGAGTTCAATAAGGCTTGCTCAGCCAAGTTATGATTAAAGGAGATAACAACCTAGAAATACCTGTGGGCTAAAAATCTGATGACCCATCATTGTGGGGCTGTCCAGAGGTTAACCTGAAAGCCTGGAGATAATGAAACACACTGTGTAGCAGGGGTAGGCTCATCCCCGCTGAGGGCTGAACACACATGCAGCAGCGGCCATGGGGCAGAGGGTGTCCCAAAGGACAAAGAAGGGGAGGACCCCTTCTATGGTCCCAGAGGGGCTGCAGACCTGCATTAAGCCATCGGGAAGGGAAGGGTTGCTTTTCCCATGGGAGAGCGAGGAGAAAGGCATCAGCTGTCATGCAGCTTTGGGACTGACAACGAGCTTAGGGCTCTCCTAGCTTCTCCCTCCTCCTCATCTGGTGTCCCCTGGAGCAGATGGCCAGCATCAACAAGGCTTGCAAGAACCCAGCAGCACAGGCTGTGCAGGGCTCCCTCTTCCCCAGAAACTGGTTCAATTTGCCGGGTGATTCAGCAATGTATTGATTTAACTATCTGCAGACAAAAGACCTTTCTCTGGGTCATGCTTTTTAGTGGAGGACTTCAGTCTCCTGCACTAGTATTTTAACAGATTTACTGGTTAGTCATTTCACCTCTTCAGAGGGAGGGACATGAGGGCAGGGATGGCGAGAGGCAAGGAGGGGACTTGGACCAGAGCACAGGCTGGCAGGCTTGGGTTTTCTGCAAGCAGGCAATGAAATGGAGGCTGTTCAATATAGACAGGCACCACTTCCTAATGGTCTTCAAATCACATTTGCTTAACATTACCCCAAGAGCCACCTGCTTGGCTAGACTTCTCCAGCCTGCAGCTCAGAGGAGGGTGAAGGACCAAGATGCAATGGTAGCAGACACCAAGCTCAACTGTGAGGGGAGGACAGACATCAGCATCCTACAGATTAGGTGGAGAAGACACCTCACCCAGATGGCTCACTTAACTCTTGTTCATCAGCATGAGAATCCCTGGCAGAGGTGCTTCTGCGTGACTGCAGAACACGTTTTCCAAAAAAAAAGTGTGAACCATTTTTTCCTGTACGCATGCAAGCGGCATTCAGACCATAAGCCAGGACCTAAACTGTTATCAGTTATCACAGCCTTAAGGGAATCCACACTGATTTACACCAGCTCAGAACAGGCATCTCTGAAAAGGAGAGATTTCTTCACCATGTGGCTGCTATGACAGCTGTCCTTGTCAGACCAAACTCCCAGTTCAGCCCTGCCTCTGGTTCTCTACATAATCCCACGTACACCATTATACAGAATTACTCCCCCAAACCCATTTTAAAAAAAAAAAAAAAAAAAAAAAAAAAAAAGAAAAGAAAAAATGTTTGGGTTTTTTCAGACTGATCCTTACTGAGCTCCATCAGGCCTCCTCTGTCCAGGGGATCAAGCAGCCTTCATCTTCTCTGCACAACGGAAGGGATCCCAAACTGATTTTCTTTTCCTCAAAAATGTGAATCTACCACCACTCAGATGAAGCTGATACCCTCCAATGTAATAATTTTTTCAGCATACTTGCAGGCACAAGCTGTTGTCACATCCTTGGGCCATCAGAAAAATGAGCTTCAACTGAAAAATGAGGCAGAAGCTCCATGGCTATAGAAGCTCAAGTCACCTTGACAGAGGAAGGATGAGCTTCACCCCAACCCTTTCCTTACATTGAACTAAATGCATGAAGGACAAAACTGCATCATCCAACTCCATTACAAAGAACACTACTTGGAAAGTCCCAATCCACTGGCCACTAAGATGTCTGCAGCATCTCAAACCTGTGTGAGTCATTGCAACTCTTCACCCAAAGCCAGCATCAGCACAACTCACTGCACAGCTCAGGAACAAGACAGAGGACACAGAGAGAATCACACCTCTAGCCCGCTCTCCCATGCAAACCTCAAAGTCTGTAGAACTTTAATAACAAAGACAAAAGAAAACACCCCAAAACCTGAAGTGAGAGCCACAAACAACACCTGTTGCTCCTTAGAGCAAAACAGACAGGTTTGAGTATCAGCATTTTCACCTGTTGTTCCAGCCCCATTCAAGGCTAGTGATGAAGAACTTATCCACCCCACCAAATGCAGGTAAAACACACTCTGACCACACAATCACGCTGGATACAGAACACCAGGAAGGCTGTGTTTGCTCATAGAATTTCCAGGGAACAAGTCAATCAGCTTAGGAGAAACACTATCAGAAAAGGGAACAGGAGCTTAAGACGAATCTTTTAAAGTCAACCAACAGAGCAGTTTGAGAGACAGAAGCTGCTGAATTTGCCCTTAGGCTTTAGTGAATGAGTCATTTTCTTCTCTCTTACTATAAATGTCATTCTTTAGTGGCTTTGCCTTTTAACACAGCTTCCCTTTCTCTACATAGCTGAAAGATGAAGTGGAAGGTACAGATAAAAGACAGGTTTCTAATACAGAGGAAAGGGTGGTTGGTTCCACAGTCAAGTTCTTATTATGGCATTTTTCTCCTGTGTCTGGGGCTGGCAGTGGAGGGATACCAAGGGGGGTCTTCTCTGCTGCTTTGGGTGGCTCAGCCAACAATGGGAGGAATGCGGGAGGGCCCTTTGAATCTGGTCTGCAGAACAGATAGCTCCCGATCTCCATGAAGGTGCCATCTCTGTATAAGCACAAGTCTGTCCCTGCCCATGGCTTTACATTCTCAAGAAATGAGTAACAGAAATACACTTTTTACCCAAAGATCTCAAAGAGAGACTAGACCCTAGAAAAGAAATCAGCCAGGAAAGTGAGTTCAGCCACAACAAGACCAAAATCAGCTGGGACACACGTGACAAATTCAGGTCCCAAGTCCTGTGCACAGACTCAGATACCACCTACATTCCTCCCTCCAGGACTGGCAATTCTTAAAACTTCCCTGCTGAAGCCAGAGCAACTTTCATCTAAGGATTTTTAGTGGGTGGGCACATACAGAGGATGGCAGGAAGAAAATACCCTTGAAATTTGTCAGAGGCAATGGTTTAATACTCCAGCACTTCTCATCAACTTCATCTTGGTGATGTTGGCCTTGTAGACCAAGGTCTAGCTAAAAGATATCCCACCTACATGTCAAACATGGTTGCTTCCAACCTAGTAACCTGGAAGGCTCTTTCCCACCATAGAACTCTTTCCAACAAAGCTCAAGGGCTTGAGTGGATCATTGCTGCTTTCCTGGGTGTGTGGACACCACACTTGGAGGTCACCAGCCAGCATAGACACCAGAAGCGTAGTAAGTACCAGAATACTATATCCCACACCAGTCTCCAGTGAGACTGCAAGCAAGTAATCCAGAGACACCTTATTGTGGCCTCCCAGTATCTGAAGGGAGGTCCTGCAAGAGAGCTGGGAAGGAACTATTTATGAGGACTTGTAGTGATAGGAAGAGAGATCATGGCTTCAGACTGGAAGAGGGGAGATTTAGGTTAGAAATGAGGAAGAAGTTCTTCACTGTGAGGGTGGTGAGACACTGGTAAAGGTTGCCCGTGGAAGCTTTGGATGCTTCATCACTGGATGTGTTCAAGGCCAGCTTGGATGCAGCCTTGTGCAACCTGGTCCAGTGGGAGGTGTCCCTGACCATGACAGAGGCCTTAGAACTGGATGATCCTTTCCAACCCAAACCATCCTACCTACGTCTGCAGGGAAGGCAGCATTGATACAGCCTCCAAGTAGCTCAGCCTGTTGCAGAAGTTGTTAATAAAGGTGCAGATCCCAACTCTGGGTATTTTACAGCATCATTCTTCCGCTCCATGGCTGAGAGATGTTCGCCTGTGCTTTGGCTTTGAGTGTTCTTAATGACACAATAAGCTGATCTGCAAAATGTGTGTCTAATCCTGGAGAGGTTTTTTCCAGCTGACTATTAATGAGATGTGGTCTCCCTCCCTGCCAAGCTCCCCTTTAGGTTCACTTTGTTCTCTTCCTGATGGATTGAACCCCTCCACAAGACACATCTCAGAAGCTGCTGCTTTGTGTCAGTGAAGAAAAAGCATCCTACAAAAACATGCTTTCTCCTCCACATGCATGACAGCTACACACAGAGTACCACCACCACAGCAGAAAGCCATCCTCGTGTGGCAGGGAGGAAGCTGAACCCCTCACTCTAGGAACTGCTGGGCACCTCATTGCACGCACACAGTAATTCATCCCACGTGCACACAAGTGCAGCCCCAGCGCAGCCTGTGCTTTGATGCAGCCGCCTAAGGAAGCAGAGCAGATGTGCCCCGCATGCTCTGTAACCATCATCAGGAAGTTATCAACGCCATGAGGCCCGCAGGCAGGGAAGCAAGTTGCCTTTGGCTGAGGATGAAGGCACCTTCTTGATTTGGACAATGACAGCTGGACCCAGCTCACACTCTGCAAACACCCTGGTGTTTGAGTCCTCTTTGCTCTCTACACAGTGGAATCTGAACTGTATTTTGGTAGCAACAGCTGTTCCTTGTCTCCAGTCACCAAAAGGAGACTCCCATATTCACATCTCCATCAGGGGCAGCGCCTCCATACACAGCTCCACTCCCAGATCTCCACCTGGGACACTCGGTCCCTTCTCAGGAGACTACTTGGAGACAGTCCAGTGGAGGCCATGAAGATGCCGAGGGGAGTGAAGAATCTCTGTGATAGAGAAAGGCTGAGAGCCCTGGGGCTGTTTAGGCTGGAGAAGAGCAGAGACTGAGAGGGGATCTGATCAATATCTAAAGGATGGGGGGCAAGGATGGGACCAAACTGTTTTCCCTGATGCCCAGCAACAGGACATGGGGCAACAGGCACAAACTGGAACCCAGAAAGTTTCATCTGAACAGGAGAAAAATTTTTTTTCCTGTGAGGGTGCCAGAGCCTGGCCCAGGCTGCCCAGAGATGCTGTAGATACCCCATCCCTGAAGTGTCCAAGACCAGGTTGGACAGGGCTTTGAGCAATCTGGTCTAGTGGCACCTGTCCCTACCCATGGCAGGAGAGTTGGAACTAGGTGATCTTTATCACAGAAATACATTATCATAGAATTGTCAGGGTTGGAAGGGACCTTAAAGATCATGTAGTTCCAACCCTCCTGCCAATGGCAGGGACACCTCCCACTAGATCAGGTTGCTCACAGACCCATCCATCCTGGTCTTAAAAATCTCCAAGGATGGGGCTTCCACCACCTCTCTGGGCAACCCATTCCAGTGTCTCGCCACCCTCATGGAGAAGAAATTCTTCCTAATGTCTAATCCGAACTGACCTATCTCTAGATTTGATCCATTCCTTCCAGTCCTACCACTGCCTGACAGTCTAAAAAGTCCCTCCCCAGCTTTCTTGTAGGCCCCCTTAAGATACTGAAAGGCCACAATAAGGTTTCCTCGGAGACTTCTCTTCCCCAGACTGAACAACCCCAACTCGCTCAGTCTGTCCTCATAGGAGAGATGCTCCAGCCCTCTGATCATCCTTGTGGCCCTTCTTTAGACACGCTCCAGCACGTCCATGTCCTTCTTGTAATAGGGGCTCCAGAACTGGATGCAGTACTCCAGGTGAGGTCTCACGAGAGTGGAGTACAGGGGGAGAATCACCTCCCCTGACCTGCTGGCCACGCTTTTCTTGATGCAGCCCAGGATACGATTTGCCTTCTGGGCTGCAAGAGCACACTGATGGCTCATGTTGAGCTTCTCATCCACCAGTACCCCCTAGTCCTTTTTCTTCAGGGCTGCTCTCGAGCCAGTCGCTGCCCAGCCTATATTGGTGCTTGGGATTGCTCCGGCCCAGATGGAGTACCTTGCACTTGGCCTTGTTGAACTTCATGAGTTTGGCATGGGCCCACTTCTCCAGCCTGTCAAGGTCCCTCTGGATGGCATCCCTTCCCTGAAGTGTGTCAGCCGCCCCACACAGCTTGGTGTCATCGGCGAACTTGCTGAGGGTGCACTCACTGCCACTGTCCATGTCGCTGACAAAGATGTTAAACAAGACTGGTCCCAGTACTGATCCTTGAGGGACTCCACTTGTCACTGGTCTCCACTTGGATACGGAACCATTGACAACTACTCTTTAGGAGCGACCATCAAGCCAGTTCTTTATCCACTGAATTGTCCATCCGTCAGACCCCTATTTCACCAGCTTGGAGACCAGGATGTCATGTGGGACAGTGTCAAAGGCTTTGCTCAGGTCCAGGTAAATGATGTCGGTTGCTCCTCCCCTGTCTATTGGTGTTGTGACCTTCTCAGAGAATGCCACCAGGTTAGTCAGGCATGATTTGCCCTTGGTGAACCCATGTTGGTTGTAGCCAATCACTTCATTGTTATTCATCTGCCTCAGTAGTGCCTCCAGGAGGATCCGCTCCATGATCCTACCAGGCACAGAAGTGAGACTGACTGGCCTAGAGTTCCCCAGTTCATCCTTCTTTCCCTTTTTTGAAAATGGGGGTTATGTTTCCCCTTTTCCAGTCAGTGGGGACTTCACCAGACTGCCATGACTTTTGCAATATAATGGAGAGTAGTTTAGCAACCTCAATCACCGGTACCCTCAGCACCCGTGGGTGTATCCCGTCAGGTCCCATGGACTTGTGCACTTTCAGGTTCATCAGATGATCATGAACCTAATTTTCACTTACAATGGGCAGTTCTTTCATCCAACCCCTACCATTATCTTCTGTGACTCTGGGGGTGTGGCTGGAGTCCTTGCCAGTGAAGAGTGAGGAAAAAAAGTCATTGGGAACCTCAGCCTTCTCAGTATCACTTGCCACCAGTTCTTCCGTATCCTTTCTGAGGGGGCCCACACCTTCCCTAGTCTTTTTCTTGCCATTAATATACCTATAGAAATTCTTGGCATTTCCCTTGATCTCCCTGGCTAGATTTAATTCTAACTGAGCTTTAGATTTTCTAACCAGGTCTCTTGCTGCTCTGGCAACTTCCTTGTATACCCCCCATTCCAGCTGTCCTTTTTTCCACTCCTTGTAGAGTTTCTTTTTGTGTGACAGTGTGTCCAGGAACTCCTTGCTCATCCAGGCAGGTCTCCTAGCATTTTTTCCTGCCTTTCTCTTTGTTGGTATAGTTTGCTCCTGGACACGGAGAAGGTGATCCTTGAATACTGACCATCTGTCCTGGGCCCCCCTTCCCTCTAGGGCTTTGTCCCACAGCACTTTGGCCAGCAGACCCCTGAAGTGATCAAAGTCTGCATGCCTGAAGTCCAGGGTCGTAAGCTTGGAACATATCCTCCTAGTTGTCCTGAGGATCTTAAATTCTAGCTCTTTGTGGTCACTGCAGCCTATGTTGTCCCCAAGTTTCACATCAGTCACCAGCCCTTCCCTGTTGGTCAGAACAAGGTCCAGCATAGCACCTTTTCTTGTGGGTTCCTCTACCATTTGGAGGAGGAGGTTGTCATTTACACATTCCAGGAACATCCTGGATTGCTGGTGCCTTGCTGTGTTATCTCTCCAGCAGATGACAGGGTGGTTAAAATCCCCTACAAGGACCAAGGCCTGTGAATGTGAAGCCATTTCTATCTGCCTATAGAGGGCCTCATCCACTTGGCTCTGCTGGTCAGGTGGCCTGTAGCAGACCCCTATTGTAACATCACCTTCCCCTATCTTCCCTTTAATCTTAACCCCTACACTCTCAACCAGCTCTTCATCCTTTCCCATATGTAACTCCATGGATTCTAGCTGGTCACTGAGGTAGAGGGCGACACCTCCTCCCCTCCTACCCGGCCTGTCCTTCCTGAAGAGCTTATATCCATCTACCCCTACATTCCAGTCATGGGAATCATCCCACCAAGTTTCAGTAATAGCCACTATGTCACAGCTTTCCAGCAGCACAGTGGCCCTTAATTCATCCTGTTTATTACCCAAGCTGTGTGCATTTACATAGAGGCATTTCAGCCAGGCTGTCTGTATCACCCTCTTGTGCAAATCCCCTTTGACTCCTATGGAGTGACCCAGTGCATCAGCACTCAGGGCAACAAGTTGAGAGCCCTTACTAGGACTCCATCCCTCACCCCCCGATGTGCTGCCCCACTGTTTGTCACAGGCAAGAGTGAAATTATTGACCCCTTCCCCCCTCAAATCTAGTTTAAAACCCTATCAATGAGTCCTCCCAACTCCTCCCACTTCCAACCCAAACCATTCTATGATTTCATACACACAAAACTGTAGACATGGATAATCAGAAGTGGACAGACTCAAAAGCCACACAAAGAACTGTGCAGGGTTCCTTTTGCTCATCATATCACCCAAGCATGGCCTGTTCCCCATCTCCTGGCTAACAAAGTTCACCATAAGAGCCCTTGCCTGGGGGAAGAGTATTTCTGCTAAATGTCCACCCTGTTTTCCCTATCAGTAGGTCATAATCTATCTTCCCTCTGTAAAAGTTCTTCAAGGCAGCCTACCTAAGACCTCCAACAACAGATCCAGCTGTGGGACCCTCCAGCCAGGATATCCCCACCTCAGCACCTGGATGTGCACTGCTCCAACTACAATGCTGGCCTCACAGAGCTCTGTCATTAAATGAAGAAGCCAAGCTTCTTGCATCACCAAGCAGAGGCAAGAAGAGTTGTTCAGGTAGCAGGAGTTACTGTCAGAGCAGTGAGAAACTCTCATAGATCAGGCACCACAACAACTTCAAGCTCAAGACCTGGAGCCCATCTGACCTTATCTGCAGTGGATCTTTGGACAGTAAAGCACGTGTTTATACCTCAGCAGAGGAGGAGCAGCAGCAGGGGCTCCATCCTCTCTGCAGTCTGCACATGGACCATGGGCACCACATGTGCAGCTGTGGCTTTCCTGTCAGAGAATGAAGTTGTCCAGGGTTTTGTGCATATTTTCAACACCAAACAGGACAGAAGCAGAGGTGGCAGTAGGCCATTTTGTCTTCCCTGTATTCTGGCCCCACAGGCATCTGCCAAGCCTCAGCTAGACCCAAGATGTCTCCAAATTCAACTCTACTTCTCCCTGTCCCAAAGAGCCCTGTGGACCTGAAGAAGTATTGTGCTCCATCAACACCCACTTGCTGCTCTTGGGACAGACTGCAAAGTCTTGCTGCCAACAAGGAACCCTGAAGGGATGCTAAAAGTCAGCAGGAACACTACGCTACAAAAATTAACTATAACAGCACCAGATTTCCAAAGCCTGTGCAAGGTTAAGGTTAACTCAATCCCCTACAGCAACTCCAGCAAAGCTGGGAACATGGTGGGGGAGAGGGAGGCAGGTCAGAGCCTACAATCCTCTTGCAGAACCATGGTATGCACCATGCATTTGGTTCCCCTAAAATACATATGAGGAAACACACCCTCTGCCTTCAGGGGGACTGGGATAGTAAATGAACAAGAGACTGAAGTTCTGGGACAATGTGCAGGATGAAGGGGTGGGAGGAGAAGCAGTGAAAGCAGGGAAGAGTTCATGCAGAGCTGCATGAGAAAAGGGGTGGTTTCTTCCATGACGTGTAGAAGGTGGGATGCTCCCCAGTGTGGCCTGGCTTGAATGGTAAATGCAGGATGGCATAGTTCGGTGAGGAAGAGTAGCTAACCTAACAGCTCTGGGAATAAAGGACTTGGCGAGAAAGGCAGAAAACAGATACAGAGCTTCAGATGTCTAACTGCAGCCTGGCTCTCCCTGAAGCACAAAATTCATGGCTGACCTTCACATGTACACATGGTGGACACTTCTAAAGATATTATTTGGCCTGGTTTTTCAAGAAGCTTTAGTTAGCACACAAACTTCGTAACAGTTTTCAGTGGAGTGGAGAAAGTGCCTTGGTAAGTTCCAGAGTAATTATAACATTCAGCTTACCCATCTTGCTTCCTAAAGGCCACGGAAATTGCTATGGGCAATAAATAGCAAAGGGTGGTCTGGCAGCCTGGTCCCCAGTGCAAAGTCCATAATTTCAAACTGGCAAGGAGATGCTAATCTATCTTTCTTTTTATAGCACCAAAAGACATGGATACATTTGAAGTGTCTTTACTTAAGAAGCCCACATCAAACACAGCCCACTCCTTTTTCCAATACAAGATTTTTTTTTTTGGCTTTGATATGTCCCTGAGAAGCTGCCTCCAAGCTACTGTTCCAGCCTATGAGGACAGAGGCTCTCTTGCTATCCCAAGAAGAAAAAGAAATGTCTAGGTCTGAGCTCTCCTTGGACAACCTAAAATTCACACCTACTGTAACTAACATACATAGGCAGGAGCATCCATGATACCCCTGTACATGCCTGACAGCTGCCCAGAAAGCTTTACAGCTCCAGAGCCCCACTACCTATAGGTTCCCAAGATGCTGCTGAACATGAACAACCTGTAGAAAGCAGAAGGCAGAAGTAGCTCTCAGGGCATCTCTATTTTACAGAAGATGTGAAGGGCCATGTGGAGTTTCAGAAGCTTCTCCAGTTTCCAACAGCACACCTTATCCATAGCAAGAGACTGGTTCCTCAGGAAGAACTAGGAAGCACCAGAGCCGGGCTCTAGGACAAGAGGAAATGTCTTCAAGTTGCACCACGGGAGGTTTAGGTTAGATATTGGGAAAAATGTCTTCCCTGAAAGAGTTGTCAAGCCCTGGACCAAGCTACCTAGGACAGTGGTGGAGTCCCCATCCCTGGAGATGTTTAAAAGCCATGTAGATGTGGTGCTGGGGCACATGGTGTATCAGTGGACTTGGTAGAGTTAGGTTAATGGTTGGACTTAGAAACACAGAAACATAGAAATGTCTGGGTTGGAAGGGACCTCTAGAGGTCATCGAGTCCAACCCCCCTCCTGAGAGAAGGTACATCTTCAACTAGAGCAGGTTACTCAGAGCTCTGTCAAGCCCCACCTTGAATGTCTCCAGGGATGGAGCCTCAACCACCTCCCTGGGCAACTTGTTCCAGTGTTCCACCA
>JAAGNO010081819.1:0-21254 GCA_033439905.1 Ceryle rudis
TAGAAATAATAGTATGAGATATAGAGCAAGAGAAAGCACAGAACCTGAATAGAATGGGTTAACTGCAAGGGAGGTGTACACCTGCTATGTAGCCAGCTATAGTCAGCCAATCTGCATAAGGCTTGGCACACGTAGCACGTAGGTGCGCATGAACGGCCTGACAGACTATATAAGCACGTACTTGTGAAGCAATAAGCGAGAATGACATGTAGCCATATTGGTTTGAAAGTGTCGTTATTTGGCCGGCTTCCTGACTGGTCTCTCTTCAAGGTCCAGAACACTGCTCTTCAGTGTCTGAAATCCTTACTACCTTATATCAGAAGACAGTCAGACAGAGCACTGTAAGCTGTATCTCCAACTACTGATCCAACCACAGTGAACTTTTAATAGGTGCTTACACTCTCTTAAATTGCTATATACTTGTTGGAAAGAACTAGCAATGGGTTTTTTTGCTTTGCTGACTTGAGTCAGCAATACATATTTAGTTTAACTCCTCTGAATCTTAAATACCTTTTCAGTAAACCCTATTACACAATGTATTTTAATGCAGTATAGTCTTTTTTTCTTAAATTTTCTTCAGTGTTAATGACAGAAATGCCTTAACTTCCAACTTTAGTTCCACCTAACCAGTAGATTTTTTAATAAATAGAAAATAACCAGTCTAATTAATAAAATATGATTCCCATTCCCTTCTAATTATTTTTAAACCATCTCCTCTAAAACTAGAGTTCTTTTCAAAAGAACTCCAAAGGGATAATTACCGCCAGTGGTTCCACTAGCTCCAGGCAGTCAGCAGCACAGCAAGATCTTTTTAAGGAAAGGACTGAAAAGAACATGACTGAAATGCATTTCTGCTCCTACACACAAGCAGATACTCAATCAGTGAGTTAGTGTTAGTTGGATATATATCTAACGATTGCAGGCAGATAGCCTTGTCAAACTATACAATGCTTAATTTTTTTTTCATCTTTTTGTATTCCACTGACATTCATGTTGTTTTATATGTTGCATACCCTTTCAGTAATGTTCACCATTAAAAGGTTGGAGAAACAAAGGCGGTTTTCCACAAGAGGGGGCTAATACTCCTTATTAGGTCCTGAGTAGTAAATTTTCTTCATCAGAAGTCTGGTATTTAGGCATACCAGATTCCAGTTAAACTTTCTCATTTAATAACCTTTTCTCATTTAGATGGTCCTTTTATGAGACACAAGAGAAATAGGAAAAGTCAGAGAAGTGACCAACTTCTCAGGTGAAAGCAGCAGGACATGAGTTCATTATGATTGAGAGTTTTCAGTTGCAGCATATTCCTGAATCTTTTTCTTTTTTTTTTTTTTTTTGAGGAGCCCTGGGCCCATCCTCATGTAATCATTTTATAGTTTTAAAACAGTGACAAAAATCTGCTAAAAAAAAAAGAAAAAAATACAGCCCTCAACTCCTCTGAGCTTACACAGTTGTTGAGCACACATCAAGAGGTGAAAACTCCATCAGTTACTGAAGTGGTTTTATTCCCTCAAAAAAATAAAGAAAAATAAAATTCTTGCTCAGAATATCTGATCTTAATTAACAAAATAGTTAAAAAAAACCCATCCACATAATATCCATGTTCTTTATGATGTTTCACTGTCTAAAATTTCAATCTGTCTAAAAAGTGACTAGAAACTCAAGCCCTCTTGGCTGTGACATGGAGTTAGAAATAGTCATGATAAATTCCTTCTATGATTATTTATAGTGCTATTTATGTTATTTTTCTATTGGAGAGAAGGGTTATGAATTCTTCTTAAATCAGGAGTACACTGGTGTGAAAGGGCTTTAATTTTACACTGTAATTTGTACTAGGTTGTACTTTCTTGAAGCTACTGGCTGGGCCTGTATCATCAACCAGTTTAAGGTTGCTGGGTTTTCTGAGTCAACATGCACATTTAGAAAAACATGCTAAATAAGTGGTGTTTATTACTGAATGTTCTAGTTCTTGAAGAGTTGAATTCCCAATGTAATGTATTTAGTTAATTTTCTTTTTCCCATAGATAGATGGATAGACAGCTGGTCATCTGTAACTTAATCAATTAACAGACTTTGCCTCATAACTATTATCACATTAAAACATTTTCTTTTTCTTAATGAGATAATACAAAATATAATTATACAAACCTTAGAGCTACAGTGTTCCATGGTGCAGGGAGACTTTAGAATGTGAGTGGTAAAGGGAAATTTCTGATGACAGTTGCTTAGAAAAAAGCTGTAGTGCTGGGAAAGATGTGCAAGAAAGCCTGGAGTTCAGGGAGGCTGAAGAAAACAAAGCAGAATGAAGTGAGACATTACTGCAACACATACAATTAGCAGAAGGTGAGGCCTTAGAAATAGAATAAATTAGAACAGAATAAATACTTTAAAAAAAAAAAAAAAAAAGAATCCTTCTATGTACACCCATTACACAATGGCCTAACAGCTCTGGCTGCTACCAGCTAAACTGACACACCTTGGTAAATATTTGCATTTTGGGTTACAACAGAATTGCTCATACTCTGTTAACTTGCACAGGCTGTACTTTTGAATGATTGTTTACCCACCACACAGTGTATTTACCATTAAAATTCTTCTAATAACATGCAAAATGCTAGCATTAATCAAATAGCTGTAAGACTTCATATTCATCCTCAAAATCCCATTGTGCTAGTTTCCATTGCAGGGTTAAATATAGAAAGGAATGCTAGATAATCATGACTCATTTTCTTCCAACACTTGTATAAAGACTGGGATTTCACACTGAACTCCATGTTTCACTAAGAATTCTCCTACATTTTTATTTTTAACGAAGTTATCATTTAAACTTTTTTTATATATATATAAAACAACCAAACATTAAAAGAAAACAGGTTTTGGATGTTTTTTCTGAATTTTCAAATGTTATCCTTTGTACATAAAATTTCAAGACATCTCTAGTGTCAGCTGTTCAGGTAAAGATTTTAGTATACTAAACATAGCTGCATTATTGTGAAGTCTTTCTGAATGTTTTTAACATGAAGTAGCCTGTTGTAAGAACATATCTGCTATATGCAGTTCTGTCCTGAGGGGTCCATATTTGGTCTAGTATTATTTAATATCATCATCAATGACATAGACAGTGGGATTGAGTGCACCCTCACCAAGTCTGTAGATGACACCAAGCTGTGTAGTGTGGTTGACACACCTGAGAGATGGGGTGCTATCTAGAGGAACCTAGACAAGCTTGAGAAGTAGTCTCATGTGAACCTCATAAGGTTTGACAAGACCAACTGCAAAGTCCTGCACCTGGTTTTGGGCAAGCCCTGGTATCAATACAGGCTGGGGGGTGAAGGGATTGATAACAGCTCTGCTGAGAAGGACTTGGGGGTAGTGGTGAATGAAAAGTTGGACATGAGTCAATAATGTGTGCTTACAGCTCAGAATGTCCACTGTATCCTGGTCTGCATCAAAAACAACCTCTACTCTGCTCAGGTGAGACATCATCTGGAGTCCTCAGCACAAGGAAGACATGGCCTTGTTGGATTGGGTCTAGAGGAGGCCACTAAAATGATCAGAGAGCTGAAACAGCTCTCCTATATGAGGACAGGCTGAGTGAGTTGTGGTTGTTCAGCCTGGAGAAGTGTCCAGGGAGAGCTTATTGTGGCCTTACAGTACTTAGAGGGCTTAGAAAGATGGCGACAGACTGTTAGTTCTAATGGGTTTGAACTAACAAGAGGGTAGATTCATAGATAAAAGGAAGACATTTTTTACAACAAGGATGATGATACACAGGCAGAGGCTGCCCAGATTGGAGGTAGAAGCCTGATCCCTGGAAACATTCAAGGTCAGGTTGGATAGGGCTCTGAGCAAACAGATCTAGTTGATATCCCTTCTCACTGCAGGGTGGATGGACTAGATGACCTTTAAAGGTCCCTTCCAATCCAAACTACAATCCTTCTCTTTTACAGTCTTCAGGTCTGATAAATACATCTATAAGGGACACTGCATGAACCGAGTTATTTGTATTATCTTGTTATGGGTTGGGGCTGGGCTGATCACTAAAAGAATGATTAACACCTCTCCCTTCCCAGAAGGGAAAGGGAATAAGAGAGAGACTTACAGGTTGGAAAAAAAAAAAACCACCTAAAAAGAGCTTTAATGAAACTAACAATAAAACCAAAAATATAATAATAGCCATTAGAAAATAATGCAATATATATACAAATAGATACAAAACTAATACAGAACTCCCCTGATGATGATGACAGTGTCACAGTTGTTGCTGCAGGGCAGGCACTTGGGAAGTCACAGACTGGACTCAGCAGGAGACAGGAATGGGATTCAGGATGTCAAAGACTGGGATTGAAGGTAGAAGAACAGTCTTCCTTGGACACCAGTCATTGAAGAATAGATCTAGACCTTTGTAATCCCTCAGCTTTATATTGAATATGACATATATGGAATACCTCCCTGGTCAGGTGTGGGTTACCTGTCCTGTCCCCTCCTCCCCATAGGTCCAACTTTTTTGACTTACTTGCAAGCCTTCCACTTATGGCACTCCGAAGTGGTACACAACATTTATCAGTGACCTTGGTTTCTATAGGTGCAGGTATAAGCAAGATCCTTTCTGCATGCACCAAACCTTTGCAGTAGCTATAAACATCAAGCACTGTTACTTTTAGAAGCAGACACTGCAAAAATACGCCATTAACTTCAGAAAGTGCAGAAATCTGCTCTCTCAAAAAAATCTCTAGCCTCGTGTAATCAGTGTTCAAATTAGTTTTCTGTTACAAGGTTATAGAAAGTTGATCTGTAAAACTACTTCCACCATGTAATAATAGATTAATTTTCATGATGTGACTTTGTGTTTCAAGCTTGTTGTGCATTTTTATGACCTGGTATAAACACTTGAATATGGTGATTGCTAGTGGAAATGCTGAGGAAAAATTACATAAGTAATTGTTAAGATTTGTAAATGGCTTCCCAGAAAATTTAAATGCAGTTACCATAAAATAGGATGCTTTCTGATTACTTATCCAACATTATTTCATTATTCTGCAAATAGTGTTCTAGAAACCTACTTTTAAAGCAGATGTTGCATCTCATCCACTTAACCTGGGCCTAGCCCTGCCTAATTCAGTACAAGTTCTGTTATAAATAATGCTGCAGAAATGTCAAAAGTACAGATGCTTAATTCATTTATCTACCGGGAAAAAAAAAAAAAAAAAACAAAAAACAACTAGGAAGCTTGAAGTAAAAGGCATTAAGGCAGTCCACATTGATTGTGTTGTAAAAATTTCTGTTTGTAAAATGACTGAGGCCTGGGAAAAAAAAAACAAACCACAAAGTTTCTCCAAGATTTGTTACTCCTTTGTGTTGAATTTCTTGCTTCCACATGCACATTAAATCACTTAACAAAGAATAATTGCTAAAACTATCAAATGGTTGTTAACACCACATTTAAGCAAACACTTGCCCTTCGATAAGATGGTCTTAATTAAATATGAGGTGAGATAAAGCATCTCCCTCAAAATAGATTCTGCTTGCAAGATGCTAAAAAAAATTATTATTGTGCTGTCATTCCAGTGAAGCAATATACAATACAGAGCTGACTGAATCTGCTCCAAGAATGGCACCTGGAGTACAAAGCAAATGTAAGCAAAATGCACAGCAATGGAAGATATGTGGCTCCTCCAAAACAACTGGTGTGAAAGGGAGGAAAGGAAGAGCAGCTCCTGACTCTTCGCTACAGGACTCTCATAATCTTCACCAAGGTCTGTGTGTCCAAAACTGTATTTTATATGCCCTGAATGTTCTTTACTCCAAGGAATTTTGACTTGTTTCTCACAATGAAATTTAGTGGTGTTGTATTTTATTAAAGAAGCCGCCACTGAAAGTATGACATACACAAGGGAATTAAGGCCTCTAGTACCTTAAAAACAGGCCTTCTTTAAACACTACATGCTGTACACAAACTCCTATGGTATGAGAATTGTGTACATCATTTTTATCCAGCATAAGTTTGCATCAAAATATTAGTCCCAAATTCTCTAATTACTGGGGGGGGGACACACCAAAAAAGGAAGGAAAGAAAGAGGAAAGGAAAGAAAGAAGGACAAGAATCTGAGGGAATTGGAGTGATACTTCTATTGTGAAATGCCTGGTCAACCCGCCAGTCACAGCTGAGGAGTTTCATTTTAGCCTTGGAGAGGTTCTAGTCAATGCAGGATCAACAAAATCTCATTGGCAGTGAGTCCTCTTAAAGAAAGGACTACATGGATGTGGTGCATATATTTCTGCCAAGGAGATGCAATTACTGAGTTATAGTCTGAAATGAGTAAATATCCAAAGCCATTATTAGGAGTAAGGAGTAAAGAAAAGCTGATGACAAAAAAGAGCTGATCAGTCCTACACCTTGCTCATTTTCAGAAACAGTAAGTAGGTTCTTAATCACGGCCTCATCTGAGATTGGCAGTAGAGCACTCAGACTTGATTTATCTATATACCCCAAAAAATTACCATCTAAAGAACTGAAATTTATAGAGCATAGAGAAAGAGGGCAGAAACCCACTTATTTAATCAGTAACATGGAAAAGGACTCAAAGTATTAGTAATATACTTCAGTAAAGGAGAGGGAATAATAGGGATTTGAATTTTTTCAGTTCTGTATCTTGCATAATTCTTCTCATTTGTTAAAATCATTGTTTATGATATTTCATAAATTTTCAGCTGATTATTTTTTTCTTTATAAAAAACTCTTCTGTGCAGTAGAGACAACTAGAACCAGATTTTCCCATTTTGTTATGGTAGCTGTGGCCTCATAGAAGTTTTACTTGTTGAAAATTGAAGTATATGTTTATCTAATGTTTGATACATAAATGCCACTACAGATCTCATTGAGAAATGTATAAAAAAAAATATACACTACAGAAAGGTAGTGATTCGGTACACACCTAAATTTTTCATTAGAGTATGTGAACACTTGAAATTAACAAAACAGTGTAAAGAAATTATTAAAAAATAACAAGAAAGCAAGTAACTTTTCAGTTTCCACATGTGTTTCCATCTGCACCTAGAGAAACAAACTACTAAATATTTTTTTTATTATTCATTTTAAGCTACTATAAGGAGAAACACTCCAGTAACATATATTTCAGCAGCTCTTTCTACTTTTGAAATACAGCGATGCACTTTTTAGAGAGATGGAAGCAAGTGCTGCTTCTTTCACACCCAGGAGACAGATGCCTGAAGAAGTCTGCCTGTGGCATACAGACACAGAAAGATGACCAGAGTTATTTAGAAAGTTCATTTAAAGGTAATTGCCACTTCTTCTTAAATGTTACAAGGACATTCTTTGTCAACATCAACTGTGAGGAAATAAAGAGAAAAAAAAAAGAATATTTTTCTTCAGTACCGAAAAAAGAAAATGCTGGAGTAAGAAAAACAGTGTTAGTATTCCTTGCAAAGTTCTTTAGTGCTTATATGTTACTTAAGGCTGAACCGTAGGCAGTTGATGCCTAGATGAATGCATAAGCTTTCATCTAAAAAAGTTTCTAGCTTCTGCAGCTGCTAAGATAAGCTAGTATACATGACCTCTGTCAACCTGAAAGATTCCCAGTCAGGGGGCTAATTAAAATTCCATGCACTTCTACAAACTGTTTGCTTGTTTGTTTGTATCTGATTATTTTATGCCTTTTCATGATTTTTACACAGCCTTAGTTATGACTCTTGAATGCTTAAGATGAGGAGTACCAAGGCAATTCTATTCCTAATGCTAAATTACTTCTCTGCACCACTACCCAGCTCCTGTTGAGAACCTTTCCCAGATTTCAGAGTAATTTTTGGCAAAAAACGATGCCACCTACTTATGGCTGTAGTGAGCCATGAAGTAGATCTATCCCTGCTGTGGTCCCTGCAATGTGAATTTGGGACAGGATAAGCAGTGATCTTATGCCCATTTTCTGATGCAACTGAAATGTTATACTAGCATGAATAATGGGTCTATCAGGATGGAGTTGCATGTGTCACTCTGATGTTCCTAGAATACGTTCTTCCAATCTAACAACTTTCTGATTTGAAGCACTTGCTATTAGTGTCAGCCTGTCCCAACAGCGAGGGTTCACATAGATTTTCTCCATAATAATTTTTTTCTCTTTTATGTTTATAATAATCACTTTAAGTTCTGACCCAGGAACCTCTTAAGCTACTGCCTAAAGTGCTGCTACACTTTCTCTAAGGTTTAAAGAAGCTGTTAATACAAATTGTAATGTTTGACTTATCAGAAGCTAATTTGGATTGCTTCTCCATCCTCCAACTGCAATCAGGGATGACTTGATGACTATATGCAGTTACAGCTTTTTCATACAGTCCATCACTTATATCACTGATTGCAGTCAATTTCCAAAACACAAATGATTTCTATGTTGTTTTAATAATAGTCAGATAGATGGAAAAGATATCTATTGTGTCATAGTGCAATATTCTGAGCTGAAATATTTCAGGGGAACTTTACACTTTGTGAAATTATGAAGTCAATTGGACACTGCAATTTTAAGATCCTTAATTTGTCTTAAGATTTTTTTCCTTCCTACAGCTGATGAGATGCATTGATTAAGGCTTAGGATGAAAAGCAGATCAGCTAACAATCACAAATCTTCAAGAGCTTGAAACAAATGTGGAATGTTACTCATGGAAATCAGGTATGGGGAAATAGTCAAATCTTTGAAAAGTTAGTTAGACAAAAGTATTTTATTGACTTAGAAGGCCAGCAGTCCTTTTCACAAGAAAGTGAACCAGTCCTAACATGTGAATCTTAGTTGCAAGAGGAAATACTTCAGTCATGTCCACGTATGCATTTTGGAGTTGTGCTCTGGTTAGTTTAAGTAATCTGATTAACAGTTCCAGTTTTTAAATTTGGAAAATACAACAGTAACAGTCCATAATGCCTAACACCTCTTTTCTGGAAATAGCCTGGCACTGTTTCAGGTTACAAATTAAAACAAGAAGTATATAGTAAAGAATGAACCAATAACCAGAAGCCTGAATGGAGTTTTTTGTACCCAAGACCTACTTTTGTAGAAAATAGTTTATCATACTGGTCAAAATTTATATTTCCTGAACTCCTATATTCCTCAGTTTTCTGTTTGCTGTCAACTATTACAATTATCTACATTTTTCAAACAGATTCAAGCAAGGCTAAACTAATCTGAATAAAATGTAATAACTCATATTCATTACATTTTTCATGCAATCTGAAGTTCCAAAACTATCCTTTTATTAGAACAAAATAAGCCTTGTCAATAACTATTAATTCAGAGCAAATGATAATTCTTTCTTCAATGGTAAAACTAAGCAAAAGGCTTTCTTTACTCCATTCTGCCTTACAATCTGGCAATTTTATAATGACTACTTTTCTCACATTTTCCTCTCTCTCTCTCTCTCTCTCTCTTTATTTTTTGTTTGTTTTTGTTTGTTTGTTTGTTTGTTTTTTAAATCCTAGATACAAGAACTCATGGACAGGACTCAACACTTTGGGAAATAGATCTGATACATTTAAAAATATGCTCATCACCCCACAAAGAGTTTTTACAGGTACTGTAGTACATACTGGATTAGTATCAAGTTAGGAATATGGCTCAGGAGTACCTTAATATCTTCAGTACAGGGCCAATATGCAAGAAGTCTACCACATATTGCTCAGATCCTCTCAGAGGAAAAGCTAAATGGAAGGATCTGGAAGACAGAGGGCATAGATGAAGAACATATCACAGTGGTTGGTCTCTGTTCATTGTGATTTAAAGTAAACGTCATATTAGAGCCAAATTAGGACCTGTTCTTATTTCTCTCTATGCTGTATAGTATTCCCAGTGACCAAGGGGCCAACTTAATGCACCTTAACAGAAACAAAAGGGAAATATCATTGAACCTTCAAAAGAAATTTTGTTTGGTGGGCTTAAAAACTTGCTTTTTCCAGGGAAAATGGAAAAAGGGGGAAACGTTATCTGGCCTTCATGCACAGGAACTCAAGAGGTTTCAGATATGTGTAGATTTTTATTTTAATCAACTATTCATAGCAAATACAGTTTTACCTTTCCTATTACTGTTGTTTCTTGACTTCAGAATTACATAGAATACTGGGAACCCAATTATTTGTTTAATTACCTCTAGACTTTCCAAAGGAACTAGGCTACTGTGGGTGTATGTAGAGAGTCCTCATTATATTTTAAGTTGTAACATTTGTTCAATGGTGCAACATCAATGTTACTCCAAATCTAAATCACTGTAACTTACTACAGAATCCATATCGTATCATTCTTATTCAATATATACTTATATATTTTCCAATGAGGAAAACAGTTGAAAAATTCTCATTCTTGGTGATCCTTAGAACCCTTAGATTAATAGTTTCCATGTTTTCCTTTCTAAATCAAATCCATATAGATGATACACAGCCAAAAGATCATCTGCTGTTGCTGGAGTTTCTGCTTCAGTATTTAATTTTTCTTCTCCTCCCCCTTTTTAAAGTCATGTTATTACTGACAGCTGTTCTCTCCTTACCCAGGCTAGGGCTTCATTATTGCTAAGAAGCTAAATTAGGAAGAAGTGGAACGGACTAAGTTTCTGTAAATGAATTGTTAGGAGCTAAGTTTTCATCCTTTTTTTTTTCCAAATGGTTGTCAGTCTGAACTAAATGTACAAAAGAAGGAAATTAAATACTGTAACTATAATGTCATGTTCCTCAAAGACGCCATTCTCTGTGGTGGTAATTATCCTGTATGGATAAAGCCTTCCTGTCCCATAGGAGAGCAGGAGCCAATTTTAGATCCTTGCCAACAACAGCCTATTACTGATTGCAATGGAGTCCTATGGAGGCCCACTCTTTGAAGGCACACTTCCAGTAGGTTATGAAGAGGCAATGAGGTGCATACAAGGAGATGAACAGAGGGTTCGTTTAAATTCTTACAGTATGACCTTTGTGCAAGCAGTGTTTCAACAGTGCTTGCACGTCAAACAGCCTTGCATCTCTCAACAGACTTAGAGGTGTCTCATAGGTTTTCACTATCTTCAACAAGAAGTTCACAAAGATTCGTGTAGATACAGGAACTCAGTGCAACTACAGAGGACATCCCTTGGTTCTGAAATCCTTCATGTTCATCTTCCTTTGAACACTATCACTTCAACACTTCTTTGCTCTGTGTCCATGGGATGTGGTGACTCCTTGGTAAGCTTGGCCTTTCAGAGAAAGAAATTGGATAGGAGGATCACTCCTTAGCAGATTCAGCTTTTCATTTCCAGATCTCACTCTGTGTTTTCTATACACTATTTTATTCACTAGCACCTGAAGAATTTATTGATTAAACATAACATAAACCAAATCATTGTTTATGGTCATTATTTGCACCATGAACACCTGAGATGCTTCCATCCATCCCCTTTTTCAGAATTCAATTTGGTTAGAATTTACCTGTTCAAATGAGCGGTTCTATTCGAGATTAGAATTTTATAACAAGTACTGTTATCTGCAAAAACACAAATAGCCATGCTACGCCTCCAAGAAAGTTCATTAAGTCATTAAGAGTTCCTCAACATAAAGATTACATACAGAATTTAGGAAAAACAGCTAAAGAATGCACATATTGATGATTACAGAAAAATACAAGTGTGAGAATCAAACATTTCAACCCAAAGTAAAATCAAAATATTTGAAAAAGAAAGCTAGTCTAATAGAATGACTATAAAAGTTATTTCAGAATTCAATTATAGGGTGTTATCTTTATCCCAAATTAAATTTCTAAACTTAATATTTTTAAATTAAATAATTTGAATTTAAAAACAATCAGGTAATGATAGGTTGCTTGGTAGCAGCAATTTGATCGGAAAGTATCTTTCAAAATGTACAATGATAGTTGTCCTTGCAAGAGGAGAATCTCCTGACAAAATACTGTAAAAGCCATTGAAAATATGACTGAGGAGGAAGAAACGGTTTGACCATGAATACTTTAGGATTCAGCTGCTTGTGAGATGTTCAAAATAATTCCAAATATTTTTAAAGCAAGCCTAACACCTTTACTTAGACAAAAACATAATACAAGTTTCAGCTGGAAAGCAAAATAAATTCTTGGAAGCTGCAATGCACGGTTCCAATTATCTATATAGCTTTAAATCAGAAGTTCTTTCTGATGCAGTGCATTCCTTGAGCGTAAGTGATGACTGATTCTGCATGTGAGTAGATACATGAAAGAGACATCCATGCTTCAGAAGGCTAAAGATTTTTAAAAAATAATTTCAAGTTAGGAGTTATTTTTACTGTAATTAAATCTCACAAGTTATACATCAGAAACTTCTAGTCTATTTTTCAAGTCCTACAACAGAAATTACTTGGATTTTATACTTAGATGCATTCCTCCATTATTTGCGACATGCTAATATTCTGTCTCAACTTCCTCTGAAAGTGCAGAAATAAATAAATCACAGAGGCTTTTTACTTAAGGGCAAATCCTTTGTGAAAATAGTCCAAAATTAATAGAGTTATAGGTTGTGTGAAACCAATGCCTTGAAACATTTTTGGTCACACAAATGATTTATTGACTAATAACATCACCTTTCTCATCAAGAGTTTTGGTAAAAAGTCTAACAGCTTCTGTGAGGGATAAAGGCATAAGCATTGCAGAAGAAAGCACATACACATAGGTTCACTAAGATGAGAAGGGGATTGCAGCAACTGTCATATAAGGAGAGGCTGAAAGAACTGGGATAAGTGCCTCTGGACACTTACCAGTCTGTGTAAGTACCTGAGGGGACTGAGAAAAAATGATGCAGCCAGATCCTTAATGGTACACAGCAAAAGACAAGAGGCAGTGGGTACAAACTGAAACATCGGAAATTCCATTTAACATAACAAAAAAATACTGTAAGGGTGGTCAAACATTGGAACAGGATGCCCAGAGAGTTTATGGAGTCTCTGTCCTTGGAGATGTCCAAAACTCAGCTGGGTATGGTCCTGGGCAGCCTGCTATAGTAGACCCTGTTTGATCTCCAACTGTCCCTTCCAACCACAACTGTTCCATGACTATATGTGGAAATTACTGGGAATAAATGACTATCAAGTCTTAGTTAAAACACAGTTTCTCAAGAACTTATTTCTGGTGTCCAGACTTAAAGACTGAAGAAATGCAGTTGTGTCTGCCCTCTAGCAATGACTGAAACATGTGAGAAGCTTTCTTGTATTATTCATAGAAAGAGTGCTTCTGAGCCTTGGCAAAGTTTATGTGCTTGGACTCTTACAGCTGAGAGAAATAAAATATGCTTACTCATAATTGCTGCTTATACCAGCTGGACAGAAAAAAAGTTGGCAAGTCAACAAGATACTAAGTCCCTAGTTAAGATAAATGAGGCTGTTCATATTTCTAAATTTAACTGTTTAAGTGTCTTCAGAGTGTCAGTTCATGTTTTCAAGTCTAATTTCACAGTATAAGATGTGAAATCAAAGAAGAAAAGTCCAGGAGTCAAGCACAGAGCTGAACCTTAAGTTTTACTTAAGTGCTATAGTCTGTTTCACTGTTCAGCAGACAGTAGCAGCAGTCACTTTAAGCAGCCTGTAGCCATGCCTGTGACCATGCTTATTAGCCTTAATATCTATGACCCTGATCTTGAGGACTGCCTTAGTGAAGTCTCTAAGATGCAGTGCAGGTGTGTCCACTTTCTCCTTACTGTAGGCACTTATTTGTCAGCATATCCAGAATAAAGGGTTATATCTGACAGAACATAGCTGGCACTAAGACCACAGACACTGACCCTGAACACAGCATGATGGTGAATTTATATACCACTGCTCTTTCAGAGATCTTAGAGCCATACCCCACAACAATAGAGAACTGCTTTTAGGGCCCTTAAATAGCAATGTATTGCTCATCTTCACCCTATCATGTGACTTCTAATCAAGCTATAGCTGTTCTCACACTCTCGTATTGAATGCAGCTTCACTAGGAAGAATAAAAATCTGGCTGGTTCCCACTCTTACAGAGCAAGTTTTGTTTCTCAGCAGACAGATGATTAAAGACAAATTACCAACAACAACTTTCTTTTCTGCTGGTGTTCTGCTGATGGTGACTGGATTTTGGTTTTCACCAGGATCCTTTACAACCACCACGTGATTTAGGAATTCTTCTGATAGTAACTGAAATTAAATACTGACACACTTTGAATTAAGTCCACAATAAGGAAGGAGATAAAGTGGTAGTGGTTGATCCTGCAGTATGCAGAGCGGGTTTGGGATCCTTTCTGCCATCTTATGCAATTCACATGGATTTCAAGTGTTCACCCTGTGTCACTTTACAGATCATATTTGGACTGCATATTCTTATGTACAACTACTAGTATAGCTAAAACCTGAAATATTGCTCCTTAGGCTGGCTTTTGGCTGAAATGCCATTAGTAATGATATGCTTCTACTTTCAGTATGTTATTAAAATAATATTACCTCCCTTTTCTCATATCATAATTATCCTCTTCAGAATGCCATTATTTTACTAGTGCCTTTTTGATTAAAACAGTTTCCTCTTCTTAAAAACTCTGCTCAGTTATTCCTTCCACCCTTCCACTATTCAGATGCTGAAATGCATATACTGAGATGGAATTTTCAAAGCTTTAACCTCAGAGGAACAGACTTACCCATGCTGCTGTAAGATTGTTGGTGAAGTAAGCAAATACATTTTTTTTCATTCAATGGATTTGTTTTCTAAGCAAACTTGCACCACCAAACTAATAGGTTATTTTAAACCACAGAAAGCAAAGAAGTTCAGAGTTAAGTTTTGCTTCCTATATCAGTGATTTTATATAATACCCTCCAAGGACATCATTAATATGATGTTAACTTCAATATTGCTTTGAAAACAAGTAGAAATACAGTGATGTGGATGAAGCACTTGACTGAGATTCACGTGATCATTGATTCCACTCCTAGCTTTGGAACATTGGATATATTATTTAAATCATCCAGTTTATGATTTAAATTATTCTCTGTGCTGGTTATAATAGGTGTGGTCTTAGGTACAAGAAAAATGGGCAATTGGGTAGAGTAGCTAATAGAAAATAAAATCACAAACTCCAGAAAACAGGAGTGAGATATAAATACTCTGGTACACCTGGTCAGGAGCACAGGTGAAGAGTGTGACTTGCACACTGGCAGCAGAATTTTGTCAGCTTCATATTAAAGTCAAGAAGCTCTTCAGGCCTTGTGTCTTGGGCTCCTAAAATACTTGTTAGGTTCTGCTTCTGACATTAAAAAAATTATTTTTTCACATTACTGAGAGCCTTTGATCTAAGTCTGGGGTTTAATAGTCTGGCTTCTGTCATATTAAACTATGGTATGGATATATTCCCTTATGTGTGAAAGTGCCCTGAGGTTCCGTATAAATACACTCCTCTGCACTTACAGAGATGGGCCTTGGATGGCTGGTGGCTCCTATGGTGCACCTGGAAGGATCCAGGGAAAGGTATTATTTGAGCTACCCCCCATCCCGCGCCATTGTCTCTCTGTGTTCCTTTGGGGGTGTGCTAACAGCTTTTTAAATCTTAGAATCATAGTATCATTTTAGTTGGAAGAGACTGTTAAGATCACCAAGTCAGCTGTTAACCCAGCACTGCCAGGTCACCACTAAATCATATCCCGAAGCACCACATCTATATGACTTTTAAATACTTCCAGGGATAGTGGCTCAACAACCACTTCCCTGGGCAGCCTGTTTCAGTACTTTACAATTCTTTCTGTGAATAATTTTTTCCTAAAATCCAACCTAAACCTTCCCTGGCACAACTTGAGGCTGTTTCCTCTTGTCCTATCATTTGAAAGAAGAGACCAACCCCAACCTCGCTACGACCTCCTTTTAGGTGGTTGTAGAGCACCATATGGTCTTGGAAGGATATCAGAAGTTTAAGCCTTTTACAACAGATGTCAGTCCAAGTTGAAGTCTTATATGCAAGCTACAACCTCTGAATTTTATAGTAGAAACATAGGTCAGATCTTCATTCTTTGTTAGCAACTAACATATCATCAGGTTGCAGAGGTTTCCTGCTGTTTTATTAGTAAAATATTTCACTAAATAGTGTCTTAGAACTGCAGAGTCATTACGAGTAGAGTTCCTGAAATATTAATGGCAAATATCTCTAGCAAGTGTCTGTGATGTCTAATGAATGCTGTATTAAAAATCCCCATCTCTAGAGATCTCTGAACTGAAATACACATCAATTAATAACAGCTAATAAATAATGAGTCTCACCTATTTATGGCAACTCAACAATACACAACTCCTGCACTTAAGAACTAATTAAGTAGCCCAGAACACTTAATTCCATTGAGGGTTCCTGCTTTCCTTAGGTGTATCTGAGCACACAACAACAAGTTAATGAGCTCTTGTTCCAAAGGATTTTCACCTGTTTTCTCTCTGAATACTGCTTGGACCATTAAAATTTATAGAAACATGCACAGATCTAATGTACCACGTATTTGTTCCAGTGTACTAATTACTTACCCATACCACTAAAGCAGACAGTGAAATTAAATAGTACAAGTAAATATAGCCGAAGTCAAACCAATGGAAGAATTTTCTAATAGAAGCAAGCATATCAATTGTCTTACGCCATTAATAGTATTATTCAGTGCTAGCTCAACTAATTTTCTGGGTACTGAAAAAAGGGGCTATTGATTACCCATTGCTACAGTGTTAATTTTGCACAAAATTATTAAGTTCCACTTCAATATCATCATAGAAAAAAAAAAAAAAAGAGTAAGAAAAAAGAAGTTGAAAAATCTTATTTCTTACAAAATGGCTTATAAAATGAAAATTTCATAATTGAAGCTTTGTGGAGTACATTGTATTCAAGGAGTTGGTGATCTTGAGCAAACCGTGCCTGAGAAACCCATTAGCATGAGTAGCTGCTGTAAGGAAGCCTGCTGGTATGCCCCATGCCAGCCTGTGCTGTGCACTGGTACCCATTATGGCAGACATGGCATTTCAGACTGTCAGGAGAAGATATTTGATTTTGTTTGTTAAAAAAAGGATAAGGTACCACAGTAGAGGAGAGAGGAGTATGGATGGGATGGGATCCCACCCTCTTCATGGATGCAATCTGCGCAGCATGCTATGGAAAAATCATCTGGCGTCTGTCTGACTGCAGTATTCACAGCATCTGAAAGGATGTAAAATTATTTGCTATCTATATTCCTCTTTTTATTGCCTCTTATTAAAATGGGAATTTTATTATGCAATTTTTTGTCAGGGTCTTGTTGATATCTGGTAAGAGGCCTGCACCATCTCTCTCCCTCTCAGCCCCTGTGCACAACATTGACGCAGAGAGTCAAGATGCCAAGGTATGTTCTTCTGCATTATTCTGATGAAAATTAAATTAATTCTATTGACTCTTTGGGGTTTTGCCACTGCATTCAAACATTTTAATAACTACATAGGTACTGTTACTGTGCCATGAGGAAGACCAAATAAGAGATTCCCAAAGTATGCTAGCAGACATATATTAAAAATCATTTATATTTGAAGCTCATGAAAGGAAGTAAGTGGTGGGTGACCACAGGATCAGTTACAGGTATAGCTATACGTCTCCTGAAAAATGTACTGGCACCTGCAAAAATATCTACTGATTTTCCTTTACCTTGGTACAAAACACTACTGGACTCCTACTTGATCAGATGAGGAATGACTAGGTCAAGGCAAATAAGATGTCCCATGGAGAATGATTTTCATTTGATGCATTCTTGCCCTAAAGAAAAAAAAAAATACACAAGTATGAAGATCAACATGAAGAATAAGGTCAAAGATTGATGCTCTGAGAAAGCTTTAAGGAGTTATTTGGGAAACAAGCAGGAAAAAGGTTCTCATCTTTATGGGTATTGTCACCAAGATTAGTTGGAAACATATCACCTGGCTTCATACTTTGAAGAGAGGTTGACACAACTGATAGTAAGAAATCTGTAAAAGCGGAGGAAGAGGTATTTCTATAATTCCATACTGGTTTTAAGAAAATTTAAACAGACAGGTCTAGTATGGAACAGCTAATTGGTATATAGGCAACCTAAGTAAGTAGTGCTGTTGAGAGAAGTGATAAGGTAGAAAACACACTGAGTAAATCAGTAGGCTGTCAGGTTAGAATGTCAGATAAAGTCCAGGCAAATAGCTGGAACGTTTGTATGCTCATTCATAGCAGAATGAAAGTAATAGATGTACTGCTTAAGATGTGAAATCGGAAAAAGTCAACAAAAAGTACAGTGGAATAGAAGTCTTGTTTTAAAATGTTTGATGTGTGATGCTTAGGAAAAAAAAAAAAAAATGGGGACATCAGTATACATTAGGGGTCCAACCTCAGCTGTCAGGTTCAACTTTGGATTTTGCAATGCCATTATCCTCAGAAGTTCCCTCAATATTTCCACATCACTTTACTTGTATAATCAGAAATTACCTACTCATGAGTTATATACATCTACAATGTTTTATGTAGGGTAGGAGATGGGTGCTCTATTATTAATTATATATTGTTATCTCATTTTATCCCCTCTAAAAGAAGAAAACCATTATTGAATGCATCGTTACACTTGTAATTGGACTTAAGTGAGAGTGAGAGTTTCCATTTCTGGGAAACATTCATAATTTGAAATAGTTTGTCTCCATATTTGTACCCAGCATGTTACCTAAGAAAAAATATGTTCACCTGTTCTATGTGACATCTGCCCTTCATTTTTAAAACTGATGCAAAAGAAACTAGAATATTTAAGTTCTTTTATGTTGTCATCACATGATCTATCATAGGATATAAAGTGACATGATATTTACTATGATTGCAACTAAGATATCATGAAAAATATGGAAAAATACTAATTGTAGTATAAAATTACAAAATGCCTATTCAAAGGATGTAATTTTCAAGTAGAGTTTTTCTTTTTTCTGAAATGGGTTTCCTAAATGAGTTTCAAAATATCTCTTGCAGTAGACTTACTGTAAAGAATATATTTTTTTTCTTTTAAATAAGTTTTGCCAAAAAATAATATAGCCATGAAAATTCTGTAAACTGTTATATTTCTTAACTTAGTATAATGGTTGCTCATAATGGTTGTTACTCAACAGAATGATAAACACTGTATGGCCAGTATGCAGCTAAATGCTGTTTGCACTGCAATGAGAAGTGACAGTGATAAATTGGTCAAATCTAATAACGGAAACACTGGATACAAAATTATGCAGGATCTCACTTCAGCAGAAAAAGTGACTACTGAGAAAATATATGCTGACTATTAAGAATATATATTTCCTCTGGTGGAAAGAAATATGTATATTTTACAGTAAAAGTGATTCTTCAAAAACATAAATCTTCACCTTGGGCTGATTTAGAGGTAATGTTGATTTCAGAACTGTTTTAGTAAGATACTTGATATTGAGAATTACAAGCCCAGAGGAAAAGAAACACAATCTTTTAATAGTTCTCATTTTTTTCCCATTTAGTAAACTGATATGAAACAAAACAAAAAACTTCAACACAAAATATACAAAGAAACAAAATACTTTCATGTTAGCATTTTTATTATATGAATAATATACATTCCTGGGAAAATACATGAGATTATTAGCTGCAATGTCTAGTCCAAACAATGGAAAAAATAGAGTTAGATTGACATTTCTTTAGCCTTCAAGGGTGTCTCTCAAGCGAGACTTACTAAAGCATGACTAGGCAAACCAAAATGCTACTCCCAGGTCAGGTAATGTACTTTACATCCTATCACAAGAAAATCTCACAGATACCAAAAGTGCTCAATAGAGACTTTGGTAGAAGGCATTCCAAAAGCATTTCATCAATTTATTTCTGTCCCGTTCTTTTTTTGGTTGGTTGGTTACTGGTTTGGGGTTTTTTTAATTATTATTATTGTTATTATTTTTTTATTTTTTTTTTAGGTTTTCTCACCATAACTGGATTCAACATGTTTTACATGAAAGAAATGTGAAAGTTTAGATTAATACATTTCTTTCTGTTACTTGTTTGAGATAATTGTCTTTGTGACAATTGTCTATTTGTGACAAAGCAATGTATTAATTACTTTTCAGCAAAAGAGCACTTTTGTATTACTACATGAGACAGAAATTCTAATTTTTTTTTCAGTCAGGTATTTTGAAGTAGGGCATTATGATACCACAGTAGCAGCCTAACTTTGGAGGAACTTTCTATACTCTACATCTATTAAGCTTTCCCCCCTAAAATCCCAATCTCCAAAAAAACCCTGATTAGTATATCATACAAAAGTAATGAGGTCAGGCTTTTCCCTCAAGCTAACAAAATTATTTCTGTCTGCATTGTCTGTTTAATCTTACTAAAGACACTTATTCCTCCTAAAGATGCAGTGAGATACTGTCATTCACAGTGTTCTTCTGTGAAAGAATTTGCATTCTAGATCTGCAGTCCTTGGGTTCTTTACCTATTTCATCAAAAAAGTTTGAGATGTTTTTTCTATGGAATATTTGTCCTTAGAAAGAAAGAATTAATTGAAATATTAATGCCATAAAACTTGTACAAGCTGAAACACTGTTTTTTTTTATTAAAGCTTTTTCTAACAGGAGTCGTTAAATTTCTTTTGCTTTATTTGGAACATTCTGACAAGTCAATATTTACAGTTAAATACATTTTTTCCAAGCTGTGATAACTAGGATTTTTTCTTTTCTTTGTTTTTTTTGGTTTTTTTTTTTTTCTGATCTGTAGACCACAATGTACTTTTACATACCACAGTCTTGTTTTATACTGTTCCGTTTTATATCCCACTCTTTGGACCTCTACATTAAATTATTTTTCTTGTTCTCTTTAGAAGTGAAGTACCTGTAGCTCTCTCAGGGTCAGAGTAATCTACCTCTGAATCTATCCTATGTTCTACAGAAGTCTTCGGTTTTAAACTTGCATAATATCTGAGGTCTAATCCCGTTGTCATTTCAGGTGAGATTCAATGAGAGAAAGATTTGGATTATGTCACAGTATTACAGATTTCGATATGCTAGAAAATGGATGAAGTAGATAATGTATCTTTTTATAGATAAATTTCAAAGTCAAAACTTTTGCAGTGCTTTTCCAAACACCAGTAACCTTACAAAGTGTCTTCACACGCAAGATTTAAAGCATTAATATGTTCTGGGGGGCTGTCAGTTGGTGAGTGGGCTGCTGAGACAGCCTGGGCGGAGCCAGCTCCACCTACCATTGCTCAGGTGACAAGTAGCCTCCGGGAGGGCAGC